>CAKKNU010000019.1:0-35029 GCA_918843915.1 Notodonta ziczac
TGCAGAAACTAAAATTTTTTGACAAAAATAGCAAGTTTATTTTTGAAATCTGAAAATTTAGACAAAGTAGACACCAGATAATATCGATGGGACCACAAGGCACCCTTAGACAAAATTTGGGAACGATAGGTTTGTTAGGAACGAAGTTATAACAACTTATGTTTCGACACGACACGAGCGAATGTGTGCCGCGCGCTCCGCGTGTTGGTAAACTTTCCGCGGAACCAGCGGTGGTGGGGGGTGGGTGGTACTTTTTTGAAGCTAGGCTCTCGAGCGACACCTCGTCGGAAGCGGGGCGTCGCTGGCGATGCTATAGGATGAAAATTAGCCAAAAGTTAGGTTCAAAAATGTTGAGGAGGGGGAAAAAACTGGAAATTTAGGACAAATTGGCGGTTTTTGTTCTAGGAAAATGAAAATCTAGGTGACCTAGATAGCGGACACCGTCAGGAAGCCCCACGAGGGACCTCCCCTGTGAGTTTGGTACCTGTCAGATGAGTAGGTACTTAGTTATTAGACTTTGAAATTCCAGAAACTAAAATTTGACCGACGACGGCGACAAAATAGGTAAGTATGTTCAAGAAAAGCGAAATTATTATGGATGGAACCAACAACGCAGACCCTGGGGACCTTCCCACCAGGTAATGACGGCTATCAGATGAACTGATAGACGGTTATCGGACTATTTGTATGCAGAAACTAAAATTTTTTGACAAAAATAGCAAGTTTATTTTTGAAATCTGAAAATTTAGACAAAGTAGACACCAGATAATATCGATGGGACACAAGGCACCCTTAGACAAAATTTGGGAACGATAGGTTAGTTAGGAACGAAGTTATAACAACTTATGTTCGACACGACACGAGCGAATGTGTGCCGCGCGCTCCGCGTGTAGGTAAACTTTCCGCGGAACCAGAGGTGGTGGGGGTGGGTGGTACTTTTTGAAGCTAGGCTCTCGAGCGACACCTCGTCGGAAGCGGGGCGTCGCTGGCGATGCTATAGGATGAAAATTAGCCAAAAGTTAGGTTCAAAAATGTTGAGGAGGGGGAAAAAAACTGGAAATTTAGGACAAATTGGCGGTTTTTGTTCTAGGAAAATGAAAATCTAGGTGACCTAGATAGCGGACACCGTCAGGAAGCCCACGAGGGACCTCCCCTGCGAGTTTGGTACCTGTCAGATGAGTAGGTACTTAGTTATTTGACTTTGAAATTCCAGAAACTAAAATTTGACCGACGACGGCGACAAAATAGGTAAGTATGTTCAAGAAAAGCGAAATTATTATGGATGGAACCAACAACGCATACCTGGGGACCTTCCCACCAGGTATGACGGCTATCAGATGAACTGATAGACGGTTATCGGACTATTTGTATGCAGAAACTAAAATTTTTTGACAAAAATAGCAAGTTTATTTTTGAAATCTGAAAATTTAGACAAAGTAGACACCAGATAATATCGATGGGACCACAAGGCACCCTTAGACAAATTTGGGAACGATAGGTTAGTTAGGAACGAAGTTATAACAACTTATGTTCGACACGACACGAGCGAATGTGTGCCGCGCGCTCCGCGTGTAGGTAAACTTTCCGCGGAACCAGAGGTGGTGGGGGGGTGGGTGGTACTTTTTTGAAGCTAGGCTCTCGAGCGACACCTCGTCGGAAGCGGGGCGTCGCTGGCGATGCTATAGGATGAAAATTAGCCAAAAGTTAGGTTCAAAATTGTTGAGGGGGGCGAAAAAACTGAAAATTTAGGACAAATTAGCAATTATTGTTTCCAGAAAGTTGAAAATCTAGGTGACCTAGATAGCGGACACCGTCAGGAAGCCCACGAGGGACCTCCCCTGCGAGTTTGGTACCTGTCAGATGAGTAGGTACTTAGTTATTTGACTTTGAAATTCCAGAAACTAAAATTTGACCGACGACGGCGACAAAATAGGTAAGTATGTTCAAGAAAAGCGAAATTATTATGGATGGAACCAACAACGCAGACCCTGGGGACCTTCCCACCAGGTATGACGGCTATCAGATGAACTGATAGACGGTTATCGGACTATTTGTATGCAGAAACTAAAATTTTTTGACAAAAATAGCAAGTTTATTTTTGAAATCTGAAAATTTAGACAAAGTAGACACCAGATAATATCGATGGGACCACAAGGCACCCTTAGACAAAATTTGGGAACGAGTAGGTTAGTTAGGAACGAAGTTATAACAACTTATGTTCGACACGACACGAGCGAATGTGTGCCGCGCGCTCCGCGTGTAGGTAAACTTTCCGCGGAACCAGAGGTGGTGGGGGTGGGTGGTACTTTTTTGAAGCTAGGCTCTCGAGCGACACCTCGTCGGAAGCGGGGGCGTCGCTGGGCGATGCTATAGGATGAAAATTAGCCAAAAGTTAGGTTCAAAATTGTTGAGGGGGGGCGAAAAAAACTGAAAATTTAGGACAAATTAGCAATTATTGTTCCAGAAAGTTGAAAATCTAGGTGACCTAGATAGCGGGACACCGTCAGGAAGCCCACGAGGGACCTCCCCTGCGAGTTTGGTACCTGTCAGATGAGTAGAGGTACTTAGTTATTTGACTTTGAAATTCCAGAAACTAAAATTTGACCGACGACGGCGACAAAATAGGTAAGTATGTTCAAGAAAAGCGAAATTATTATGGATGGAACCAACAACGCAGACCCTGGGGACCTTCCCACCAGGTATGACGGCTATCAGATGAACTGATAGACGGTTATCGGACTATTTGTATGCAGAAACTAAAATTTTTTTGACAAAAAATAGCAAGTTTATTTTTGAAATCTGAAAATTTAGACAAAGTAGACACCAGATAATATCGATGGGACCACAAGGCACCCTTAGACAAAATTTGGGAACGATAGGTTAGTTAGGAACGAAGTTATAACAACTTATGTTCGACACGACACGAGCGAATGTGTGCCGCGCGCTCCGCGTGTAGGTAAACTTTCCGCGGAACCAGAGGTGGTGGGGGTGGGTGGTACTTTTTTGAAGCTAGGCTCTCGAGCGACACCTCGTCGGAAGCGGGGCGTCGCTGGCGATGCTATAGGATGAAAAATTAGCCAAAAGTTAGGTTCAAAAATGTTGAGGAGGGGGAAAAAACTGAAAATTTAGGACAAATTGGCGGTTTTTGTTCTAGGAAAATGAAAATCTAGGTGACCTAGATAGCGGACACCGTCAGGAAGCCCACGAGGGACCTCCCCTGCGAGTTTTGGTACCTGTCAGATGAGTAGGTACTTAGTTATTTGACTTTGAAATACCCAGAAACTAAAATTTGACCGACGACGGCGACAAAATAGGTAAGTATGTTCAAGAAAAGCGAAATTATTATGGATGGAACCAACAACGCAGACCCTGGGGACCTTCCCACCAGGTATGACGGCTATCAGATGAACTGATAGACGGTTATCGGACTATTTGTATGCAGAAACTAAAATTTTTTGACAAAAATAGCAAGTTTATTTTTGAAATCTGAAAATTTAGACAAAGTAGACACCAGATAATATCGATGGGACCACAAGGCACCCTTAGACAAAATTTGGGAACGATAGGTTAGTTAGGAACGAAGTTATAACAACTTATGTTCGACACGACACGAGCGAATGTGTGCCGCGCGCCCCGCGTGTAGGTAAACTTTCCGCGGAACCAGAGGTGGTGGGGGTGGGTGGTACTTTTTTGAAGCTAGGCTCTCGAGCGACACCTCGTCGGAAGCGGGGCGTCGCTGGCGATGCTATAGGATGAAAATTAGCCAAAAGTTAGGTTCAAAATTGTTGAGGGGGGGCGAAAAAAACTGAAAAATTTAGGACAAATTAGCAATTATTGTTCCAGAAAGTTGAAAATCTAGGTGACCTAGATAGCTGGACACCGTCAGGAAGCCCACGAGGGACCTCCCCTGCGAGTTTGGTACCTGTCAGATGAGTAGGTACTTAGTTATTTGACTTTGAAATTCCAGAAACTAAAATTTGACCGACGACGGCGACAAAATAGGTAAGTATGTTCAAGAAAAGCGAAATTATTATGGATGGAACCAACAACGCAGACCCTGGGGGACCTTCCACCAGGTATGACGGCTATCAGATGAACTGATAGACGGTTATCGGACTATTTGTATGCAGAAACTAAAATTTTTTGACAAAAATAGCAAGTTATTTTTGAAATCTGAAAATTTAGACAAAGTAGACACCAGATAATATCGATGGGACCACAAGGCACCCTTAGACAAAATTTGGGAACGATAGGTTAGTTAGGAACGAAGTTATAACAACTTATGTTCGACACGACACGAGCGAATGTGTGCCGCGCGCTCCGCGTGTAGGTAAACTTTCCGCGGAACCAGAGGTGGTGGGGGGTGGGTGGGTACTTTTTTGAAGCTAGGCTCTCGAGCGACACCTCGTCGGAAGCGGGGCGTCGCTGGCGATGCTATAGGATGAAAATTAGCCAAAAGTTAGGTTCAAAATTGTTGAGGGGGGCGAAAAAACTGAAAATTTAGGACAAATTAGCAATTATTGTTCCAGAAAGTTGAAAATCTAGGTGACCTAGATAGCGGACACCGTCAGGAAGCCCACGAGGGACCTCCCCTGCGAGTTTGGTACCTGTCAGATGAGTAGGTACTTAGTTATTTGACTTGAAATTCCAGAAACTAAAATTTGACCGACGACGGCGACAAAATAGGTAAGTATGTTCAAGAAAAGCGAAATTATTATGGATGGAACCAACAACGCAGACCCTGGGGACCTTCCCACCAGGTATGACGGCTATCAGATGAACTGATAGACGGTTATCGGACTATTTGTATGCAGAAACTAAAATTTTTTTGACAAAAATAGCAAGTTTATTTTGAAATCTGAAAATTTAGACAAAGTAGACACCAGATAATATCGATGGGACCACAAGGCACCCTTAGACAAAATTTGGGAACGATAGGTTAGTTAGGAACGAAGTTATAACAACTTATGTTCGACACGACACGAGCGAATGTGTGCCGCGCGCTCCGCGTGTAGGTAAACTTTCCGCGGAACCAGAGGTGGTGGGGGTGGGTGGTACTTTTTGAAGCTAGGCTCTCGAGCGACACCTCGTCGGAAGCGGGGCGTCGCTGGCGATGCTATAGGATGAAAAATTAGCCAAAAGTTAGGTTCAAAAATGTTGAGGAGGGGGGAAAAAACTGGAAATTTAGGACAAATTGGCGGGTTTTTGTTCTAGGAAAATGAAAATCTAGGTGACCTAGATAGCGGACACCGTCAGGAAGCCCACGAGGGACCTCCCCTGCGAGTTTGGTACCTGTCAGATGAGTAGGTACTTAGTTATTAGACTTTGAAATTCCAGAAACTAAAATTTGACCGACGACGGCGACAAAATAGGTAAGTATGTTCAAGAAAAGCGAAATTATTATGGATGGAACCAACAACGCAGACCCTGGGGACCTTCCCACCAGGTATGACGGCTATCAGATGAACTGATAGACGGTTATCGGACTATTTGTATGCAGAAACTAAAATTTTTTGACAAAAATAGCAAGTTTATTTTTGAAATCTGAAAATTTAGACAAAGTAGACACCAGATAATATCGATGGGACCACAAGGCACCCTTAGACAAAATTTGGGAACGATAGGTTAGTTAGGAACGAAGTTATAACAACTTATGTTCGACACGACACGAGCGAATGTGTGTGCCGCGCGCTCCGCGTGTAGGTAAACTTTCCGCGGAACCAGAGGTGGTGGGGGTGGGTGGTACTTTTTTGAAGCTAGGCTCTCGAGCGACACCTCGTCGGAAGCGGGGCGTCGCTGGCGATGCTATAGGATGAAAAATTAGCCAAAAGTTAGGTTCAAAATTGTTGAGGGGGGCGAAAAAACTGAAAATTTAGGACAAATTAGCAATTATTGTTTCCAGAAAGTTGAAAATCTAGGTGACCTAGATAGCGGACACCGTCAGGAAGCCCACGAGGGACCTCCCCTGCGAGTTTGGTACCTGTCAGATGAGTAGGTACTTAGTTATTTGACTTTGAAATTCCAGAAACTAAAATTTGACCGACGACGGCGACAAAATAGGTAAGTATGTTCAAGAAAAGCGAAATTATTATGGATGGAACCAACAACGCAGACCCTGGGGACCTTCCCACCAGGTATGACGGCTATCAGATGAACTGATAGACGGTTATCGGACTATTTGTATGCAGAAACTAAAATTTTTTGACAAAAATAGCAAGTTTATTTTTGAAATCTGAAAATTTAGACAAAGTAGACACCAGATAATATCGATGGGACCACAAGGCACCCTTAGACAAAATTTGGGGAACGATAGGTTAGTTAGGAACGAAGTTATAACAACTTATGTTCGACACGACACGAGCGAATGTGTGCCGCGCGCTCCGCGTGTAGGTAAACTTTCCGCGGAACCAGAGGTGGTGGGGGGTGGGTGGTACTTTTTTGAAGCTAGGCTCTCGAGCGACACCTCGTCGGAAGCGGGGCGTCGCTGGCGATGCTATAGGATGAAAATTAGCCAAAAGTTAGGTTCAAAATTGTTGAGGGGGGCGAAAAAAACTGAAAATTTAGGACAAATTAGCAATTATTGTTCCAGAAAGTTGAAAATCTAGGTGACCTAGATAGCGGACACCGTCAGGAAGCCCACGAGGGACCTCCCCTGCGAGTTTGGTACCTGTCAGATGAGTAGGTACTTAGTTATTTGACTTTGAAATTCCAGAAACTAAAATTTGACCGACGACGGCGACAAAATAGGTAAGTATGTTCAAGAAAAGCGAAATTATTATGGATGGAACCAACAACGCAGACCCTGGGGACCTTCCCACCAGGTATGACGGCTATCAGATGAACTGATAGACGGTTATCGGACTATTTGTATGCAGAAACTAAAATTTTTTGACAAAAATAGCAAGTTTATTTTTGAAATCTGAAAATTTAGACAAAGTAGACACCAGATAATATCGATGGGACCACAAGGCACCCTTAGACAAAATTTGGGAACGATAGGTTAGTTAGGAACGAAGTTATAACAACTTATGTTCGACACGACACGAGCGAATGTGTGCCGCGCGCTCCGCGTGTAGGTAAACTTTCCGCGGAACCAGAGGTGGTGGGGGGGGGTGGTACTTTTTTGAAGCTAGGCTCTCGAGCGACACCTCGTCGGAAGCGGGGCGTCGCTGGCGATGCTATAGGATGAAAATTAGCCAAAAGTTAGGTTCAAAATTGTTGAGGGGGGCGAAAAAACTGAAAATTTAGGACAAATTAGCAATTATTGTTCCAGAAAGTTGAAAATCTAGGTGACCTAGATAGCGGACACCGTCAGGAGCCCACGAGGGACCTCCCCTGCGAGTTTGGTACCTGTCAGATGAGTAGGTACTTAGTTATTTGACTTTGAAATTCCAGAAACTAAAATTTGACCGACGACGGCGACAAAATAGGTAAGTATGTTCAAGAAAAGCGAAATTATTATGGATGGAACCAACAACGCAGACCCTGGGGACCTTCCCACCAGGTATGACGGCTATCAGATGAACTGATAGACGGTTATCGGACTATTTGTATGCAGAAACTAAAATTTTTTGACAAAAATAGCAAGTTTATTTTTGAAATCTGAAAATTTAGACAAAGTAGACACCAGATAATATCGATGGGACCACAAGGCACCCTTAGACAAAATTTGGGAACGATAGGTTAGTTAGGAACGAAGTTATAACAACTTATGTTCGACACGACACGAGCGAATGTGTGCCGCGCGCTCCGCGTGTAGGTAAACTTTCCGCGGAACCAGAGGTGGTGGGGGGGTGGGTGGTACTTTTTTGAAGCTAGGCTCTCGAGCGACACCTCGTCGGAAGCGGGGCGTCGCTGGCGATGCTATAGGATGAAAATTAGCCAAAAGTTAGGTTCAAAAATGTTGAGGAGGGGGGAAAAAAACTGGAAATTTAGGACAAATTGGCGGGTTTTTTGTTCTAGGAAAATGAAAATTTAAAATGAAAATCTAGGTGACCTAGATAGCGGACACCGTCAGGAAGCCCACGAGGGACCTCCCCTGCGAGTTTGGTACCTGTCAGATGAGTAGGTACTTAGTTATTAGACTTTGAAATTCCAGAAACTAAAATTTGACCGACGACGGCGACAAAATAGGTAAGTATGTTCAAGAAAAGCGAAATTATTATGGATGGAACCAACAACGCAGACCCTGGGGACCTTCCCACCAGGTATGACGGCTATCAGATGAACTGATAGACGGTTATCGGACTATTTGTATGCAGAAACTAAAATTTTTTGACAAAAATAGCAAGTTTATTTTTGAAATCTGAAAATTTAGACAAAGTAGACACCAGATAATATCGATGGGACCACAAGGCACCCTTAGACAAAATTTGGGAACGATAGGTTAGTTAGGAACGAAGTTATAACAACTTATGTTCGACACGACACGAGCGAATGTGTGCCGCGCGCTCCGCGTGTAGGTAAACTTTCCGCGGAACCCGTGGTGGTGGGGGTGGGTGGTACTTTTTTGAAGCTAGGCTCTCGAGCGACACCTCGTCGGAAGCGGGGCGTCGCTGGCGATGCTATAGGATGAAAATTAGCCAAAAGTTAGGTTCAAAAATGTTGAGGAGGGGGAAAAAACTGGAAATTTAGGACAAATTGGCGGTTTTTGTTCTAGGAAAATGAAAATCTAGGTGACCTAGATAGCGGACACCGTCAGGAAGCCCACGAGGGACCTCCCCTGCGAGTTTGGTACCTGTCAGATGAGTAGGTACTTAGTTATTAGACTTTGAAATTCCAGAAACTAAAATTTGACCGACGACGGCGACAAAATAGGTAAGTATGTTCAAGAAAAGCGAAATTATTATGGATGGAACCAACAACGCAGACCCTGGGGACCTTCCCACCAGGTATGACGGCTATCAGATGAACTGATAGACGGTTATCGGACTATTTGTATGCAGAAACTAAAATTTTTTGACAAAAATAGCAAGTTTATTTTTGAAATCTGAAAATTTAGACAAAGTAGACACCAGATAATATCGATGGGACCACAAGGCACCCTTAGACAAAATTTGGGAACGATAGGTTAGTTAGGAACGAAGTTATAACAACTTATGTTCGACACGACACGAGCGAATGTGTGCCGCGCGCTCCGCGTGTAGGTAAACTTTCCGCGGAACCAGAGGTGGTGGGGGTGGGTGGTACTTTTTTGAAGCTAGGCTCTCGAGCGACACCTCGTCGGAAGCGGGGCGTCGCTGGCGATGCTATAGGATGAAAATTAGCCAAAAGTTAGGTTCAAAAATGTTGAGGAGGGGGAAAAAACTGGAAATTTAGGACAAATTGGCGGTTTTTGTTCTAGGAAAATGAAAATCTAGGTGACCTAGATAGCGGACACCGTCAGGAAGCCCACGAGGGACCTCCCCTGCGAGTTTGGTACCTGTCAGATGAGTAGGTACTTAGTTATTTGACTTTGAAATTCCAGAAACTAAAATTTGACCGACGACGGCGACAAAATAGGTAAGTATGTTCAAGAAAAGCGAAATTATTATGGATGGAACCAACAACGCAGACCCTGGGGACCTTCCCACCAGGTATGACGGCTATCAGATGAACTGATAGACGGTTATCGGACTATTTGTATGCAGAAACTAAAATTTTTTGACAAAAATAGCAAGTTTATTTTTGAAATCTGAAAATTTAGACAAAGTAGACACCAGATAATATCGATGGGACCACAAGGCACCCTTAGACAAAATTTGGGAACGATAGGTTAGTTAGGAACGAAGTTATAACAACTTATGTTCGACACGACACGAGCGAATGTGTGCCGCGCGCTCCGCGTGTAGGTAAACTTTCCGCGGAACCAGAGGTGGTGGGGGTGGGTGGTACTTTTTTGAAGCTAGGCTCTCGAGCGACACCTCGTCGGAAGCGGGGCGTCGCTGGCGATGCTATAGGATGAAAATTAGCCAAAAGTTAGGTTCAAAATTGTTGAGGGGGGGCGAAAAAACTGAAAATTTAGGACAAATTAGCAATTATTGTTCCAGAAAGTTGAAAATCTAGGTGACCTAGATAGCGGACACCGTCAGGAAGCCCACGAGGGACCTCCCCTGCGAGTTTGGTACCTGTCAGATGAGTAGGTACTTAGTTATTTGACTTTGAAATTCCAGAAACTAAAATTTGACCGACGACGGCGACAAAATAGGTAAGTATGTTCAAGAAAAGCGAAATTATTATGGATGGAACCAACAACGCAGACCCTGGGGACCTTCCCACCAGGTATGACGGCTATCAGATGAACTGATAGACGGTTATCGGACTATTTGTATGCAGAAACTAAAATTTTTTGACAAAAATAGCAAGTTTATTTTTGAAATCTGAAAATTTAGACAAAGTAGACACCAGATAATATCGATGGGACCACAAGGCACCCTTAGACAAAATTTGGGAACGATAGGTTAGTTAGGAACGAATTTATAACAACTTATGTTCGACACGACACGAGCGAATGTGTGCCGCGCGCTCCGCGTGTTGGTAAACTTTCCGCGGAACCAGAGGTGGTGGGGGTGGGTGGTACTTTTTTGAAGCTAGGCTCTCGAGCGACACCTCGTCGGAAGCGGGGCGTCGCTGGCGATGCTATAGGATGAAAATTAGCCAAAAGTTAGGTTCAAAATTGTTGAGGGGGGCGAAAAAACTGAAAATTTAGGACAAATTAGCAATTATTGTTCCAGAAAGTTGAAAATCTAGGTGACCTAGATAGCGGACACCGTCAGGAAGCCCACGAGGGACCTCCCCTGCGAGTTTGGTACCTGTCAGATGAGTAGGTACTTAGTTATTTGACTTTGAAATTCCAGAAACTAAAATTTGACCGACGACGGCGACAAAATAGGTAAGTATGTTCAAGAAAAGCGAAATTATTATGGATGGAACCAACAACGCAGACCCTGGGGACCTTCCCACCAGGTATGACGGCTATCAGATGAACTGATAGACGGTTATCGGACTATTTGTATGCAGAAACTAAAATTTTTTGACAAAAATAGCAAGTTTATTTTTGAAATCTGAAAATTTAGACAAAGTAGACACCAGATAATATCGATGGGACCACAAGGCACCCTTAGACAAAATTTGGGAACGATAGGTTAGTTAGGAACGAAGTTATAACAACTTATGTTCGACACGACACGAGCGAATGTGTGCCGCGCGCTCCGCGTGTAGGTAAACTTTCCGCGGAACCAGAGGTGGTGGGGGTGGGTGGTACTTTTTTGAAGCTAGGCTCTCGAGCGACACCTCGTCGGAAGCGGGGCGTCGCTGGCGATGCTATAGGATGAAAATTAGCCAAAAGTTAGGTTCAAAATTGTTGAGGGGGGCGAAAAAACTGAAAATTTAGGACAAATTAGCAATTATTGTTCCAGAAAGTTGAAAATCTAGGTGACCTAGATAGCGGACACCGTCAGGAAGCCCACGAGGGACCTCCCCTGCGAGTTTGGTACCTGTCAGATGAGTAGGTACTTAGTTATTTGACTTTGAAATTCCAGAAACTAAAATTTGACCGACGACGGCGACAAAATAGGTAAGTATGTTCAAGAAAAGCGAAATTATTATGGATGGAACCAACAACGCAGACCCTGGGGACCTTCCCACCAGGTATGACGGCTATCAGATGAACTGATAGACGGTTATCGGACTATTTGTATGCAGAAACTAAAATTTTTTGACAAAAATAGCAAGTTTATTTTTGAAATCTGAAAATTTAGACAAAGTAGACACCAGATAATATCGATGGGACCACAAGGCACCCTTAGACAAAATTTGGGAACGATAGGTTAGTTAGGAACGAAGTTATAACAACTTATGTTCGACACGACACGAGCGAATGTGTGCCGCGCGCTCCGCGTGTAGGTAAACTTTCCGCGGAACCAGAGGTGGTGGGGGTGGGTGGTACTTTTTTGAAGCTAGGCTCTCGAGCGACACCTCGTCGGAAGCGGGGCGTCGCTGGCGATGCTATAGGATGAAAATTAGCCAAAAGTTAGGTTCAAAAATGTTGAGGAGGGGGAAAAAACTGGAAATTTAGGACAAATTGGCGGTTTTTGTTCTAGGAAAATGAAAATCTAGGTGACCTAGATAGCGGACACCGTCAGGAAGCCCACGAGGGACCTCCCCTGCGAGTTTGGTACCTGTCAGATGAGTAGGTACTTAGTTATTAGACTTTGAAATTCCAGAAACTAAAATTTGACCGACGACGGCTACAAAATAGGTAAGTATGTTCAAGAAAAGCGAAATTATTATGGATGGAACCAACAACGCAGACCCTGGGGACCTTCCCACCAGGTATGACGGCTATCAGATGAACTGATAGACGGTTATCGGACTATTTGTATGCAGAAACTAAAATTTTTTGACAAAAATAGCAAGTTTATTTTTGAAATCTGAAAATTTAGACAAAGTAGACACCAGATAATATCGATGGGACCACAAGGCACCCTTAGACAAAATTTGGGAACGATAGGTTAGTTAGGAACGAAGTTATAACAACTTATGTTCGACACGACACGAGCGAATGTGTGCCGCGCGCTCCGCGTGTAGGTAAACTTTCCGCGGAACCAGTGGTGGTGGGGGTGGGTGGTACTTTTTTGAAGCTAGGCTCTCGAGCGACACCTCGTCGGAAGCGGGGCGTCGCTGGCGATGCTATAGGATGAAAATTAGCCAAAAGTTAGGTTCAAAAATGTTGAGGAGGGGGAAAAAACTGGAAATTTAGGACAAATTGGCGGTTTTTGTTCTAGGAAAATGAAAATCTAGGTGACCTAGATAGCGGACACCGTCAGGAAGCCCACGAGGGACCTCCCCTGCGAGTTTGGTACCTGTCAGATGAGTAGGTACTTAGTTATTAGACTTTGAAATTCCAGAAACTAAAATTTGACCGACGACGGCGACAAAATAGGTAAGTATGTTCAAGAAAAGCGAAATTATTATGGATGGAACCAACAACGCAGACCCTGGGGACCTTCCCACCAGGTATGACGGCTATCAGATGAACTGATAGACGGTTATCGGACTATTTGTATGCAGAAACTAAAATTTTTTGACAAAAATAGCAAGTTTATTTTTGAAATCTGAAAATTTAGACAAAGTAGACACCAGATAATATCGATGGGACCACAAGGCACCCTTAGACAAAATTTGGGAACGATAGGTTAGTTAGGAACGAAGTTATAACAACTTATGTTCGACACGACACGAGCGAATGTGTGCCGCGCGCTCCGCGTGTAGGTAAACTTTCCGCGGAACCAGAGGTGGTGGGGGTGGGTGGTACTTTTTTGAAGCTAGGCTCTCGAGCGACACCTCGTCGGAAGCGGGGCGTCGCTGGCGATGCTATAGGATGAAAATTAGCCAAAAGTTAGGTTCAAAATTGTTGAGGGGGGCGAAAAAACTGAAAATTTAGGACAAATTAGCAATTATTGTTCCAGAAAGTTGAAAATCTAGGTGACCTAGATAGCGGACACCGTCAGGAAGCCCACGAGGGACCTCCCCTGCGAGTTTGGTACCTGTCAGATGAGTAGGTACTTAGTTATTTGACTTTGAAATTCCAGAAACTAAAATTTGACCGACGACGGCGACAAAATAGGTAAGTATGTTCAAGAAAAGCGAAATTATTATGGATGGAACCAACAACGCAGACCCTGGGGACCTTCCCACCAGGTATGACGGCTATCAGATGAACTGATAGACGGTTATCGGACTATTTGTATGCAGAAACTAAAATTTTTTGACAAAAATAGCAAGTTTATTTTTGAAATCTGAAAATTTAGACAAAGTAGACACCAGATAATATCGATGGGACCACAAGGCACCCTTAGACAAAATTTGGGAACGATAGGTTAGTTAGGAACGAAGTTATAACAACTTATGTTCGACACGACACGAGCGAATGTGTGCCGCGCGCTCCGCGTGTAGGTAAACTTTCCGCGGAACCAGAGGTGGTGGGGGTGGGTGGTACTTTTTTGAAGCTAGGCTCTCGAGCGACACCTCGTCGGAAGCGGGGCGTCGCTGGCGATGCTATAGGATGAAAATTAGCCAAAAGTTAGGTTCAAAATTGTTGAGGGGGGCGAAAAAACTGAAAATTTAGGACAAATTAGCAATTATTGTTCCAGAAAGTTGAAAATCTAGGTGACCTAGATAGCGGACACCGTCAGGAAGCCCACGAGGGACCTCCCCTGCGAGTTTGGTACCTGTCAGATGAGTAGGTACTTAGTTATTTGACTTTGAAATTCCAGAAACTAAAATTTGACCGACGACGGCGACAAAATAGGTAAGTATGTTCAAGAAAAGCGAAATTATTATGGATGGAACCAACAACGCAGACCCTGGGGACCTTCCCACCAGGTATGACGGCTATCAGATGAACTGATAGACGGTTATCGGACTATTTGTATGCAGAAACTAAAATTTTTTGACAAAAATAGCAAGTTTATTTTTGAAATCTGAAAATTTAGACAAAGTAGACACCAGATAATATCGATGGGACCACAAGGCACCCTTAGACAAAATTTGGGAACGATAGGTTAGTTAGGAACGAAGTTATAACAACTTATGTTCGACACGACACGAGCGAATGTGTGCCGCGCGCCCCGCGTGTTGGTAAACTTTCCGCGGAACCAGCGGTGGTGGGGGTGGGTGGTACTTTTTTGAAGCTAGGCTCTCGAGCGACACCTCGTCGGAAGCGGGGCGTCGCTGGCGATGCTATAGGATGAAAATTAGCCAAAAGTTAGGTTCAAAATTGTTGAGGGGGGCGAAAAAACTGAAAATTTAGGACAAATTAGCAATTATTGTTCCAGAAAGTTGAAAATCTAGGTGACCTAGATAGCGGACACCGTCAGGAAGCCCACGAGGGACCTCCCCTGCGAGTTTGGTACCTGTCAGATGAGTAGGTACTTAGTTATTTGACTTTGAAATTCCAGAAACTAAAATTTGACCGACGACGGCGACAAAATAGGTAAGTATGTTCAAGAAAAGCGAAATTATTATGGATGGAACCAACAACGCAGACCCTGGGGACCTTCCCACCAGGTATGACGGCTATCAGATGAACTGATAGACGGTTATCGGACTATTTGTATGCAGAAACTAAAATTTTTTGACAAAAATAGCAAGTTTATTTTTGAAATCTGAAAATTTAGACAAAGTAGACACCAGATAATATCGATGGGACCACAAGGCACCCTTAGACAAAATTTGGGAACGATAGGTTAGTTAGGAACGAAGTTATAACAACTTATGTTCGACACGACACGAGCGAATGTGTGCCGCGCGCTCCGCGTGTAGGTAAACTTTCCGCGGAACCAGAGGTGGTGGGGGTGGGTGGTACTTTTTTGAAGCTAGGCTCTCGAGCGACACCTCGTCGGAAGCGGGGCGTCGCTGGCGATGCTATAGGATGAAAATTAGCCAAAAGTTAGGTTCAAAAATGTTGAGGAGGGGGAAAAAACTGGAAATTTAGGACAAATTGGCGGTTTTTGTTCTAGGAAAATGAAAATCTAGGTGACCTAGATAGCGGACACCGTCAGGAAGCCCACGAGGGACCTCCCCTGCGAGTTTGGTACCTGTCAGATGAGTAGGTACTTAGTTATTAGACTTTGAAATTCCAGAAACTAAAATTTGACCGACGACGGCGACAAAATAGGTAAGTATGTTCAAGAAAAGCGAAATTATTATGGATGGAACCAACAACGCAGACCCTGGGGACCTTCCCACCAGGTATGACGGCTATCAGATGAACTGATAGACGGTTATCGGACTATTTGTATGCAGAAACTAAAATTTTTTGACAAAAATAGCAAGTTTATTTTTGAAATCTGAAAATTTAGACAAAGTAGACACCAGATAATATCGATGGGACCACAAGGCACCCTTAGACAAAATTTGGGAACGATAGGTTAGTTAGGAACGAAGTTATAACAACTTATGTTCGACACGACACGAGCGAATGTGTGCCGCGCGCTCCGCGTGTAGGTAAACTTTCCGCGGAACCAGAGGTGGTGGGGGTGGGTGGTACTTTTTTGAAGCTAGGCTCTCGAGCGACACCTCGTCGGAAGCGGGGCGTCGCTGGCGATGCTATAGGATGAAAATTAGCCAAAAGTTAGGTTCAAAAATGTTGAGGAGGGGGAAAAAACTGGAAATTTAGGACAAATTGGCGGTTTTTGTTCTAGGAAAATGAAAATCTAGGTGACCTAGATAGCGGACACCGTCAGGAAGCCCACGAGGGACCTCCCCTGCGAGTTTGGTACCTGTCAGATGAGTAGGTACTTAGTTATTAGACTTTGAAATTCCAGAAACTAAAATTTGACCGACGACGGCGACAAAATAGGTAAGTATGTTCAAGAAAAGCGAAATTATTATGGATGGAACCAACAACGCAGACCCTGGGGACCTTCCCACCAGGTATGACGGCTATCAGATGAACTGATAGACGGTTATCGGACTATTTGTATGCAGAAACTAAAATTTTTTGACAAAAATAGCAAGTTTATTTTTGAAATCTGAAAATTTAGACAAAGTAGACACCAGATAATATCGATGGGACCACAAGGCACCCTTAGACAAAATTTGGGAACGATAGGTTAGTTAGGAACGAAGTTATAACAACTTATGTTCGACACGACACGAGCGAATGTGTGCCGCGCGCTCCGCGTGTAGGTAAACTTTCCGCGGAACCAGAGGTGGTGGGGGTGGGTGGTACTTTTTTGAAGCTAGGCTCTCGAGCGACACCTCGTCGGAAGCGGGGCGTCGCTGGCGATGCTATAGGATGAAAATTAGCCAAAAGTTAGGTTCAAAAATGTTGAGGAGGGGGAAAAAACTGGAAATTTAGGACAAATTGGCGGTTTTTGTTCTAGGAAAATGAAAATCTAGGTGACCTAGATAGCGGACACCGTCAGGAAGCCCACGAGGGACCTCCCCTGCGAGTTTGGTACCTGTCAGATGAGTAGGTACTTAGTTATTTGACTTTGAAATTCCAGAAACTAAAATTTGACCGACGACGGCGACAAAATAGGTAAGTATGTTCAAGAAAAGCGAAATTATTATGGATGGAACCAACAACGCAGACCCTGGGGACCTTCCCACCAGGTATGACGGCTATCAGATGAACTGATAGACGGTTATCGGACTATTTGTATGCAGAAACTAAAATTTTTTGACAAAAATAGCAAGTTTATTTTTGAAATCTGAAAATTTAGACAAAGTAGACACCAGATAATATCGATGGGACCACAAGGCACCCTTAGACAAAATTTGGGAACGATAGGTTAGTTAGGAACGAAGTTATAACAACTTATGTTCGACACGACACGAGCGAATGTGTGCCGCGCGCTCCGCGTGTTGGTAAACTTTCCGCGGAACCCGAGGTGGTGGGGGTGGGTGGTACTTTTTTGAAGCTAGGCTCTCGAGCGACACCTCGTCGGAAGCGGGGCGTCGCTGGCGATGCTATAGGATGAAAATTAGCCAAAAGTTAGGTTCAAAATTGTTGAGGGGGGCGAAAAAACTGAAAATTTAGGACAAATTAGCAATTATTGTTCCAGAAAGTTGAAAATCTAGGTGACCTAGATAGCGGACACCGTCAGGAAGCCCACGAGGGACCTCCCCTGCGAGTTTGGTACCTGTCAGATGAGTAGGTACTTAGTTATTTGACTTTGAAATTCCAGAAACTAAAATTTGACCGACGACGGCGACAAAATAGGTAAGTATGTTCAAGAAAAGCGAAATTATTATGGATGGAACCAACAACGCAGACCCTGGGGACCTTCCCACCAGGTATGACGGCTATCAGATGAACTGATAGACGGTTATCGGACTATTTGTATGCAGAAACTAAAATTTTTTGACAAAAATAGCAAGTTTATTTTTGAAATCTGAAAATTTAGACAAAGTAGACACCAGATAATATCGATGGGACCACAAGGCACCCTTAGACAAAATTTGGGAACGATAGGTTAGTTAGGAACGAAGTTATAACAACTTATGTTCGACACGACACGAGCGAATGTGTGCCGCGCGCTCCGCGTGTAGGTAAACTTTCCGCGGAACCAGAGGTGGTGGGGGTGGGTGGTACTTTTTTGAAGCTAGGCTCTCGAGCGACACCTCGTCGGAAGCGGGGCGTCGCTGGCGATGCTATAGGATGAAAATTAGCCAAAAGTTAGGTTCAAAATTGTTGAGGGGGGCGAAAAAACTGAAAATTTAGGACAAATTAGCAATTATTGTTCCAGAAAGTTGAAAATCTAGGTGACCTAGATAGCGGACACCGTCAGGAAGCCCACGAGGGACCTCCCCTGCGAGTTTGGTACCTGTCAGATGAGTAGGTACTTAGTTATTTGACTTTGAAATTCCAGAAACTAAAATTTGACCGACGACGGCGACAAAATAGGTAAGTATGTTCAAGAAAAGCGAAATTATTATGGATGGAACCAACAACGCAGACCCTGGGGACCTTCCCACCAGGTATGACGGCTATCAGATGAACTGATAGACGGTTATCGGACTATTTGTATGCAGAAACTAAAATTTTTTGACAAAAATAGCAAGTTTATTTTTGAAATCTGAAAATTTAGACAAAGTAGACACCAGATAATATCGATGGGACCACAAGGCACCCTTAGACAAAATTTGGGAACGATAGGTTAGTTAGGAACGAAGTTATAACAACTTATGTTCGACACGACACGAGCGAATGTGTGCCGCGCGCTCCGCGTGTAGGTAAACTTTCCGCGGAACCAGAGGTGGTGGGGGTGGGTGGTACTTTTTTGAAGCTAGGCTCTCGAGCGACACCTCGTCGGAAGCGGGGCGTCGCTGGCGATGCTATAGGATGAAAATTAGCCAAAAGTTAGGTTCAAAATTGTTGAGGGGGGCGAAAAAACTGAAAATTTAGGACAAATTAGCAATTATTGTTCCAGAAAGTTGAAAATCTAGGTGACCTAGATAGCGGACACCGTCAGGAAGCCCACGAGGGACCTCCCCTGCGAGTTTGGTACCTGTCAGATGAGTAGGTACTTAGTTATTTGACTTTGAAATTCCAGAAACTAAAATTTGACCGACGACGGCGACAAAATAGGTAAGTATGTTCAAGAAAAGCGAAATTATTATGGATGGAACCAACAACGCAGACCCTGGGGACCTTCCCACCAGGTATGACGGCTATCAGATGAACTGATAGACGGTTATCGGACTATTTGTATGCAGAAACTAAAATTTTTTGACAAAAATAGCAAGTTTATTTTTGAAATCTGAAAATTTAGACAAAGTAGACACCAGATAATATCGATGGGACCACAAGGCACCCTTAGACAAAATTTGGGAACGATAGGTTAGTTAGGAACGAAGTTATAACAACTTATGTTCGACACGACACGAGCGAATGTGTGCCGCGCGCTCCGCGTGTAGGTAAACTTTCCGCGGAACCAGAGGTGGTGGGGGTGGGTGGTACTTTTTTGAAGCTAGGCTCTCGAGCGACACCTCGTCGGAAGCGGGGCGTCGCTGGCGATGCTATAGGATGAAAATTAGCCAAAAGTTAGGTTCAAAATTGTTGAGGGGGGCGAAAAAACTGAAAATTTAGGACAAATTAGCAATTATTGTTCCAGAAAGTTGAAAATCTAGGTGACCTAGATAGCGGACACCGTCAGGAAGCCCACGAGGGACCTCCCCTGCGAGTTTGGTACCTGTCAGATGAGTAGGTACTTAGTTATTTGACTTTGAAATTCCAGAAACTAAAATTTGACCGACGACGGCGACAAAATAGGTAAGTATGTTCAAGAAAAGCGAAATTATTATGGATGGAACCAACAACGCAGACCCTGGGGACCTTCCCACCAGGTATGACGGCTATCAGATGAACTGATAGACGGTTATCGGACTATTTGTATGCAGAAACTAAAATTTTTTGACAAAAATAGCAAGTTTATTTTTGAAATCTGAAAATTTAGACAAAGTAGACACCAGATAATATCGATGGGACCACAAGGCACCCTTAGACAAAATTTGGGAACGATAGGTTAGTTAGGAACGAAGTTATAACAACTTATGTTCGACACGACACGAGCGAATGTGTGCCGCGCGCTCCGCGTGTAGGTAAACTTTCCGCGGAACCAGAGGTGGTGGGGGTGGGTGGTACTTTTTTGAAGCTAGGCTCTCGAGCGACACCTCGTCGGAAGCGGGGCGTCGCTGGCGATGCTATAGGATGAAAATTAGCCAAAAGTTAGGTTCAAAATTGTTGAGGGGGGCGAAAAAACTGAAAATTTAGGACAAATTAGCAATTATTGTTCCAGAAAGTTGAAAATCTAGGTGACCTAGATAGCGGACACCGTCAGGAAGCCCACGAGGGACCTCCCCTGCGAGTTTGGTACCTGTCAGATGAGTAGGTACTTAGTTATTTGACTTTGAAATTCCAGAAACTAAAATTTGACCGACGACGGCGACAAAATAGGTAAGTATGTTCAAGAAAAGCGAAATTATTATGGATGGAACCAACAACGCAGACCCTGGGGACCTTCCCACCAGGTATGACGGCTATCAGATGAACTGATAGACGGTTATCGGAGTATTTGTATGCAGAAACTAAAATTTTTTGACAAAAATAGCAAGTTTATTTTTGAAATCTGAAAATTTAGACAAAGTAGACACCAGATAATATCGATGGGACCACAAGGCACCCTTAGACAAAATTTGGGAACGATAGGTTAGTTAGGAACGAAGTTATAACAACTTATGTTCGACACGACACGAGCGAATGTGTGCCGCGCGCTCCGCGTGTAGGTAAACTTTCCGCGGAACCAGAGGTGGTGGGGGTGGGTGGTACTTTTTTGAAGCTAGGCTCTCGAGCGACACCTCGTCGGAAGCGGGGCGTCGCTGGCGATGCTATAGGATGAAAATTAGCCAAAAGTTAGGTTCAAAAATGTTGAGGAGGGGGAAAAAACTGGAAATTTAGGACAAATTGGCGGTTTTTGTTCTAGGAAAATGAAAATCTAGGTGACCTAGATAGCGGACACCGTCAGGAAGCCCACGAGGGACCTCCCCTGCGAGTTTGGTACCTGTCAGATGAGTAGGTACTTAGTTATTTGACTTTGAAATTCCAGAAACTAAAATTTGACCGACGACGGCGACAAAATAGGTAAGTATGTTCAAGAAAAGCGAAATTATTATGGATGGAACCAACAACGCAGACCCTGGGGACCTTCCCACCAGGTATGACGGCTATCAGATGAACTGATAGACGGTTATCGGACTATTTGTATGCAGAAACTAAAATTTTTTGACAAAAATAGCAAGTTTATTTTTGAAATCTGAAAATTTAGACAAAGTAGACACCAGATAATATCGATGGGACCACAAGGCACCCTTAGACAAAATTTGGGAACGATAGGTTAGTTAGGAACGAAGTTATAACAACTTATGTTCGACACGACACGAGCGAATGTGTGCCGCGCGCTCCGCGTGTAGGTAAACTTTCCGCGGAACCAGAGGTGGTGGGGGTGGGTGGTACTTTTTTGAAGCTAGGCTCTCGAGCGACACCTCGTCGGAAGCGGGGCGTCGCTGGCGATGCTATAGGATGAAAATTAGCCAAAAGTTAGGTTCAAAATTGTTGAGGGGGGCGAAAAAACTGAAAATTTAGGACAAATTAGCAATTATTGTTCCAGAAAGTTGAAAATCTAGGTGACCTAGATAGCGGACACCGTCAGGAAGCCCACGAGGGACCTCCCCTGCGAGTTTGGTACCTGTCAGATGAGTAGGTACTTAGTTATTTGACTTTGAAATTCCAGAAACTAAAATTTGACCGACGACGGCGACAAAATAGGTAAGTATGTTCAAGAAAAGCGAAATTATTATGGATGGAACCAACAACGCAGACCCTGGGGACCTTCCCACCAGGTATGACGGCTATCAGATGAACTGATAGACGGTTATCGGACTATTTGTATGCAGAAACTAAAATTTTTTGACAAAAATAGCAAGTTTATTTTTGAAATCTGAAAATTTAGACAAAGTAGACACCAGATAATATCGATGGGACCACAAGGCACCCTTAGACAAAATTTGGGAACGATAGGTTAGTTAGGAACGAAGTTATAACAACTTATGTTCGACACGACACGAGCGAATGTGTGCCGCGCGCTCCGCGTGTAGGTAAACTTTCCGCGGAACCAGAGGTGGTGGGGGTGGGTGGTACTTTTTTGAAGCTAGGCTCTCGAGCGACACCTCGTCGGAAGCGGGGCGTCGCTGGCGATGCTATAGGATGAAAATTAGCCAAAAGTTAGGTTCAAAATTGTTGAGGGGGGCGAAAAAACTGAAAATTTAGGACAAATTAGCAATTATTGTTCCAGAAAGTTGAAAATCTAGGTGACCTAGATAGCGGACACCGTCAGGAAGCCCACGAGGGACCTCCCCTGCGAGTTTGGTACCTGTCAGATGAGTAGGTACTTAGTTATTTGACTTTGAAATTCCAGAAACTAAAATTTGACCGACGACGGCGACAAAATAGGTAAGTATGTTCAAGAAAAGCGAAATTATTATGGATGGAACCAACAACGCAGACCCTGGGGACCTTCCCACCAGGTATGACGGCTATCAGATGAACTGATAGACGGTTATCGGACTATTTGTATGCAGAAACTAAAATTTTTTGACAAAAATAGCAAGTTTATTTTTGAAATCTGAAAATTTAGACAAAGTAGACACCAGATAATATCGATGGGACCACAAGGCACCCTTAGACAAAATTTGGGAACGATAGGTTAGTTAGGAACGAAGTTATAACAACTTATGTTCGACACGACACGAGCGAATGTGTGCCGCGCGCTCCGCGTGTAGGTAAACTTTCCGCGGAACCAGAGGTGGTGGGGGTGGGTGGTACTTTTTTGAAGCTAGGCTCTCGAGCGACACCTCGTCGGAAGCGGGGCGTCGCTGGCGATGCTATAGGATGAAAATTAGCCAAAAGTTAGGTTCAAAATTGTTGAGGGGGGCGAAAAAACTGAAAATTTAGGACAAATTAGCAATTATTGTTCCAGAAAGTTGAAAATCTAGGTGACCTAGATAGCGGACACCGTCAGGAAGCCCACGAGGGACCTCCCCTGCGAGTTTGGTACCTGTCAGATGAGTAGGTACTTAGTTATTTGACTTTGAAATTCCAGAAACTAAAATTTGACCGACGACGGCGACAAAATAGGTAAGTATGTTCAAGAAAAGCGAAATTATTATGGATGGAACCAACAACGCAGACCCTGGGGACCTTCCCACCAGGTATGACGGCTATCAGATGAACTGATAGACGGTTATCGGACTATTTGTATGCAGAAACTAAAATTTTTTGACAAAAATAGCAAGTTTATTTTTGAAATCTGAAAATTTAGACAAAGTAGACACCAGATAATATCGATGGGACCACAAGGCACCCTTAGACAAAATTTGGGAACGATAGGTTAGTTAGGAACGAAGTTATAACAACTTATGTTCGACACGACACGAGCGAATGTGTGCCGCGCGCTCCGCGTGTAGGTAAACTTTCCGCGGAACCAGAGGTGGTGGGGGTGGGTGGTACTTTTTTGAAGCTAGGCTCTCGAGCGACACCTCGTCGGAAGCGGGGCGTCGCTGGCGATGCTATAGGATGAAAATTAGCCAAAAGTTAGGTTCAAAATTGTTGAGGGGGGCGAAAAAACTGAAAATTTAGGACAAATTAGCAATTATTGTTCCAGAAAGTTGAAAATCTAGGTGACCTAGATAGCGGACACCGTCAGGAAGCCCACGAGGGACCTCCCCTGCGAGTTTGGTACCTGTCAGATGAGTAGGTACTTAGTTATTTGACTTTGAAATTCCAGAAACTAAAATTTGACCGACGACGGCGACAAAATAGGTAAGTATGTTCAAGAAAAGCGAAATTATTATGGATGGAACCAACAACGCAGACCCTGGGGACCTTCCCACCAGGTATGACGGCTATCAGATGAACTGATAGACGGTTATCGGACTATTTGTATGCAGAAACTAAAATTTTTTGACAAAAATAGCAAGTTTATTTTTGAAATCTGAAAATTTAGACAAAGTAGACACCAGATAATATCGATGGGACCACAAGGCACCCTTAGACAAAATTTGGGAACGATAGGTTAGTTAGGAACGAAGTTATAACAACTTATGTTCGACACGACACGAGCGAATGTGTGCCGCGCGCTCCGCGTGTAGGTAAACTTTCCGCGGAACCAGAGGTGGTGGGGGTGGGTGGTACTTTTTTGAAGCTAGGCTCTCGAGCGACACCTCGTCGGAAGCGGGGCGTCGCTGGCGATGCTATAGGATGAAAATTAGCCAAAAGTTAGGTTCAAAAATGTTGAGGAGGGGGAAAAAACTGGAAATTTAGGACAAATTGGCGGTTTTTGTTCTAGGAAAATGAAAATCTAGGTGACCTAGATAGCGGACACCGTCAGGAAGCCCACGAGGGACCTCCCCTGCGAGTTTGGTACCTGTCAGATGAGTAGGTACTTAGTTATTAGACTTTGAAATTCCAGAAACTAAAATTTGACCGACGACGGCGACAAAATAGGTAAGTATGTTCAAGAAAAGCGAAATTATTATGGATGGAACCAACAACGCAGACCCTGGGGACCTTCCCACCAGGTATGACGGCTATCAGATGAACTGATAGACGGTTATCGGACTATTTGTATGCAGAAACTAAAATTTTTTGACAAAAATAGCAAGTTTATTTTTGAAATCTGAAAATTTAGACAAAGTAGACACCAGATAATATCGATGGGACCACAAGGCACCCTTAGACAAAATTTGGGAACGATAGGTTAGTTAGGAACGAAGTTATAACAACTTATGTTCGACACGACACGAGCGAATGTGTGCCGCGCGCTCCGCGTGTAGGTAAACTTTCCGCGGAACCAGAGGTGGTGGGGGTGGGTGGTACTTTTTTGAAGCTAGGCTCTCGAGCGACACCTCGTCGGAAGCGGGGCGTCGCTGGCGATGCTATAGGATGAAAATTAGCCAAAAGTTAGGTTCAAAAATGTTGAGGAGGGGGAAAAAACTGGAAATTTAGGACAAATTGGCGGTTTTTGTTCTAGGAAAATGAAAATCTAGGTGACCTAGATAGCGGACACCGTCAGGAAGCCCACGAGGGACCTCCCCTGCGAGTTTGGTACCTGTCAGATGAGTAGGTACTTAGTTATTAGACTTTGAAATTCCAGAAACTAAAATTTGACCGACGACGGCGACAAAATAGGTAAGTATGTTCAAGAAAAGCGAAATTATTATGGATGGAACCAACAACGCAGACCCTGGGGACCTTCCCACCAGGTATGACGGCTATCAGATGAACTGATAGACGGTTATCGGACTATTTGTATGCAGAAACTAAAATTTTTTGACAAAAATAGCAAGTTTATTTTTGAAATCTGAAAATTTAGACAAAGTAGACACCAGATAATATCGATGGGACCACAAGGCACCCTTAGACAAAATTTGGGAACGATAGGTTAGTTAGGAACGAAGTTATAACAACTTATGTTCGACACGACACGAGCGAATGTGTGCCGCGCGCTCCGCGTGTAGGTAAACTTTCCGCGGAACCAGAGGTGGTGGGGGTGGGTGGTACTTTTTTGAAGCTAGGCTCTCGAGCGACACCTCGTCGGAAGCGGGGCGTCGCTGGCGATGCTATAGGATGAAAATTAGCCAAAAGTTAGGTTCAAAAATGTTGAGGAGGGGGAAAAAACTGGAAATTTAGGACAAATTGGCGGTTTTTGTTCTAGGAAAATGAAAATCTAGGTGACCTAGATAGCGGACACCGTCAGGAAGCCCACGAGGGACCTCCCCTGCGAGTTTGGTACCTGTCAGATGAGTAGGTACTTAGTTATTTGACTTTGAAATTCCAGAAACTAAAATTTGACCGACGACGGCGACAAAATAGGTAAGTATGTTCAAGAAAAGCGAAATTATTATGGATGGAACCAACAACGCAGACCCTGGGGACCTTCCCACCAGGTATGACGGCTATCAGATGAACTGATAGACGGTTATCGGACTATTTGTATGCAGAAACTAAAATTTTTTGACAAAAATAGCAAGTTTATTTTTGAAATCTGAAAATTTAGACAAAGTAGACACCAGATAATATCGATGGGACCACAAGGCACCCTTAGACAAAATTTGGGAACGATAGGTTAGTTAGGAACGAAGTTATAACAACTTATGTTCGACACGACACGAGCGAATGTGTGCCGCGCGCTCCGCGTGTAGGTAAACTTTCCGCGGAACCAGAGGTGGGGGGGGTGGGTGGTACTTTTTTGAAGCTAGGCTCTCGAGCGACACCTCGTCGGAAGCGGGGCGTCGCTGGCGATGCTATAGGATGAAAATTAGCCAAAAGTTAGGTTCAAAATTGTTGAGGGGGGCGAAAAAACTGAAAATTTAGGACAAATTAGCAATTATTGTTCCAGAAAGTTGAAAATCTAGGTGACCTAGATAGCGGACACCGTCAGGAAGCCCACGAGGGACCTCCCCTGCGAGTTTGGTACCTGTCAGATGAGTAGGTACTTAGTTATTTGACTTTGAAATTCCAGAAACTAAAATTTGACCGACGACGGCGACAAAATAGGTAAGTATGTTCAAGAAAAGCGAAATTATTATGGATGGAACCAACAACGCAGACCCTGGGGACCTTCCCACCAGGTATGACGGCTATCAGATGAACTGATAGACGGTTATCGGACTATTTGTATGCAGAAACTAAAATTTTTTGACAAAAATAGCAAGTTTATTTTTGAAATCTGAAAATTTAGACAAAGTAGACACCAGATAATATCGATGGGACCACAAGGCACCCTTAGACAAAATTTGGGAACGATAGGTTAGTTAGGAACGAAGTTATAACAACTTATGTTCGACACGACACGAGCGAATGTGTGCCGCGCGCTCCGCGTGTAGGTAAACTTTCCGCGGAACCAGAGGTGGTGGGGGTGGGTGGTACTTTTTTGAAGCTAGGCTCTCGAGCGACACCTCGTCGGAAGCGGGGCGTCGCTGGCGATGCTATAGGATGAAAATTAGCCAAAAGTTAGGTTCAAAATTGTTGAGGGGGGCGAAAAAACTGAAAATTTAGGACAAATTAGCAATTATTGTTCCAGAAAGTTGAAAATCTAGGTGACCTAGATAGCGGACACCGTCAGGAAGCCCACGAGGGACCTCCCCTGCGAGTTTGGTACCTGTCAGATGAGTAGGTACTTAGTTATTTGACTTTGAAATTCCAGAAACTAAAATTTGACCGACGACGGCGACAAAATAGGTAAGTATGTTCAAGAAAAGCGAAATTATTATGGATGGAACCAACAACGCAGACCCTGGGGACCTTCCCACCAGGTATGACGGCTATCAGATGAACTGATAGACGGTTATCGGACTATTTGTATGCAGAAACTAAAATTTTTTGACAAAAATAGCAAGTTTATTTTTGAAATCTGAAAATTTAGACAAAGTAGACACCAGATAATATCGATGGGACCACAAGGCACCCTTAGACAAAATTTGGGAACGATAGGTTAGTTAGGAACGAAGTTATAACAACTTATGTTCGACACGACACGAGCGAATGTGTGCCGCGCGCTCCGCGTGTAGGTAAACTTTCCGCGGAACCAGAGGTGGTGGGGGTGGGTGGTACTTTTTTGAAGCTAGGCTCTCGAGCGACACCTCGTCGGAAGCGGGGCGTCGCTGGCGATGCTATAGGATGAAAATTAGCCAAAAGTTAGGTTCAAAATTGTTGAGGGGGGCGAAAAAACTGAAAATTTAGGACAAATTAGCAATTATTGTTCCAGAAAGTTGAAAATCTAGGTGACCTAGATAGCGGACACCGTCAGGAAGCCCACGAGGGACCTCCCCTGCGAGTTTGGTACCTGTCAGATGAGTAGGTACTTAGTTATTTGACTTTGAAATTCCAGAAACTAAAATTTGACCGACGACGGCGACAAAATAGGTAAGTATGTTCAAGAAAAGCGAAATTATTATGGATGGAACCAACAACGCAGACCCTGGGGACCTTCCCACCAGGTATGACGGCTATCAGATGAACTGATAGACGGTTATCGGACTATTTGTATGCAGAAACTAAAATTTTTTGACAAAAATAGCAAGTTTATTTTTGAAATCTGAAAATTTAGACAAAGTAGACACCAGATAATATCGATGGGACCACAAGGCACCCTTAGACAAAATTTGGGAACGATAGGTTAGTTAGGAACGAAGTTATAACAACTTATGTTCGACACGACACGAGCGAATGTGTGCCGCGCGCTCCGCGTGTAGGTAAACTTTCCGCGGAACCAGAGGTGGTGGGGGTGGGTGGTACTTTTTTGAAGCTAGGCTCTCGAGCGACACCTCGTCGGAAGCGGGGCGTCGCTGGCGATGCTATAGGATGAAAATTAGCCAAAAGTTAGGTTCAAAATTGTTGAGGGGGGCGAAAAAACTGAAAATTTAGGACAAATTAGCAATTATTGTTCCAGAAAGTTGAAAATCTAGGTGACCTAGATAGCGGACACCGTCAGGAAGCCCACGAGGGACCTCCCCTGCGAGTTTGGTACCTGTCAGATGAGTAGGTACTTAGTTATTTGACTTTGAAATTCCAGAAACTAAAATTTGACCGACGACGGCGACAAAATAGGTAAGTATGTTCAAGAAAAGCGAAATTATTATGGATGGAACCAACAACGCAGACCCTGGGGACCTTCCCACCAGGTATGACGGCTATCAGATGAACTGATAGACGGTTATCGGACTATTTGTATGCAGAAACTAAATTTTTTTGACAAAAATAGCAAGTTTATTTTTGAAATCTGAAAATTTAGACAAAGTAGACACCAGATAATATCGATGGGACCACAAGGCACCCTTAGACAAAATTTGGGAACGATAGGTTAGTTAGGAACGAAGTTATAACAACTTATGTTCGACACGACACGAGCGAATGTGTGCCGCGCGCTCCGCGTGTAGGTAAACTTTCCGCGGAACCAGCGGTGGTGGGGGTGGGTGGTACTTTTTTGAAGCTAGGCTCTCGAGCGACACCTCGTCGGAAGCGGGGCGTCGCTGGCGATGCTATAGGATGAAAATTAGCCAAAAGTTAGGTTCAAAATTGTTGAGGGGGGCGAAAAAACTGAAAATTTAGGACAAATTAGCAATTATTGTTCCAGAAAGTTGAAAATCTAGGTGACCTAGATAGCGGACACCGTCAGGAAGCCCACGAGGGACCTCCCCTGCGAGTTTGGTACCTGTCAGATGAGTAGGTACTTAGTTATTTGACTTTGAAATTCCAGAAACTAAAATTTGACCGACGACGGCGACAAAATAGGTAAGTATGTTCAAGAAAAGCGAAATTATTATGGATGGAACCAACAACGCAGACCCTGGGGACCTTCCCACCAGGTATGACGGCTATCAGATGAACTGATAGACGGTTATCGGACTATTTGTATGCAGAAACTAAAATTTTTTGACAAAAATAGCAAGTTTATTTTTGAAATCTGAAAATTTAGACAAAGTAGACACCAGATAATATCGATGGGACCACAAGGCACCCTTAGACAAAATTTGGGAACGATAGGTTAGTTAGGAACGAAGTTATAACAACTTATGTTCGACACGACACGAGCGAATGTGTGCCGCGCGCTCCGCGTGTAGGTAAACTTTCCGCGGAACCAGAGGTGGTGGGGGTGGGTGGTACTTTTTTGAAGCTAGGCTCTCGAGCGACACCTCGTCGGAAGCGGGGCGTCGCTGGCGATGCTATAGGATGAAAATTAGCCAAAAGTTAGGTTCAAAAATGTTGAGGAGGGGGAAAAAACTGGAAATTTAGGACAAATTGGCGGTTTTTGTTCTAGGAAAATGAAAATCTAGGTGACCTAGATAGCGGACACCGTCAGGAAGCCCACGAGGGACCTCCCCTGCGAGTTTGGTACCTGTCAGATGAGTAGGTACTTAGTTATTTGACTTTGAAATTCCAGAAACTAAAATTTGACCGACGACGGCGACAAAATAGGTAAGTATGTTCAAGAAAAGCGAAATTATTATGGATGGAACCAACAACGCAGACCCTGGGGACCTTCCCACCAGGTATGACGGCTATCAGATGAACTGATAGACGGTTATCGGACTATTTGTATGCAGAAACTAAAATTTTTTGACAAAAATAGCAAGTTTATTTTTGAAATCTGAAAATTTAGACAAAGTAGACACCAGATAATATCGATGGGACCACAAGGCACCCTTAGACAAAATTTGGGAACGATAGGTTAGTTAGGAACGAAGTTATAACAACTTATGTTCGACACGACACGAGCGAATGTGTGCCGCGCGCTCCGCGTGTAGGTAAACTTTCCGCGGAACCAGAGGTGGTGGGGGTGGGTGGTACTTTTTTGAAGCTAGGCTCTCGAGCGACACCTCGTCGGAAGCGGGGCGTCGCTGGCGATGCTATAGGATGAAAATTAGCCAAAAGTTAGGTTCAAAATTGTTGAGGGGGGCGAAAAAACTGAAAATTTAGGACAAATTAGCAATTATTGTTCCAGAAAGTTGAAAATCTAGGTGACCTAGATAGCGGACACCGTCAGGAAGCCCACGAGGGACCTCCCCTGCGAGTTTGGTACCTGTCAGATGAGTAGGTACTTAGTTATTTGACTTTGAAATTCCAGAAACTAAAATTTGACCGACGACGGCGACAAAATAGGTAAGTATGTTCAAGAAAAGCGAAATTATTATGGATGGAACCAACAACGCAGACCCTGGGGACCTTCCCACCAGGTATGACGGCTATCAGATGAACTGATAGACGGTTATCGGACTATTTGTATGCAGAAACTAAAATTTTTTGACAAAAATAGCAAGTTTATTTTTGAAATCTGAAAATTTAGACAAAGTAGACACCAGATAATATCGATGGGACCACAAGGCACCCTTAGACAAAATTTGGGAACGATAGGTTAGTTAGGAACGAAGTTATAACAACTTATGTTCGACACGACACGAGCGAATGTGTGCCGCGCGCTCCGCGTGTAGGTAAACTTTCCGCGGAACCAGAGGTGGTGGGGGTGGGTGGTACTTTTTTGAAGCTAGGCTCTCGAGCGACACCTCGTCGGAAGCGGGGCGTCGCTGGCGATGCTATAGGATGAAAATTAGCCAAAAGTTAGGTTCAAAATTGTTGAGGGGGGCGAAAAAACTGAAAATTTAGGACAAATTAGCAATTATTGTTCCAGAAAGTTGAAAATCTAGGTGACCTAGATAGCGGACACCGTCAGGAAGCCCACGAGGGACCTCCCCTGCGAGTTTGGTACCTGTCAGATGAGTAGGTACTTAGTTATTTGACTTTGAAATTCCAGAAACTAAAATTTGACCGACGACGGCGACAAAATAGGTAAGTATGTTCAAGAAAAGCGAAATTATTATGGATGGAACCAACAACGCAGACCCTGGGGACCTTCCCACCAGGTATGACGGCTATCAGATGAACTGATAGACGGTTATCGGACTATTTGTATGCAGAAACTAAAATTTTTTGACAAAAATAGCAAGTTTATTTTTGAAATCTGAAAATTTAGACAAAGTAGACACCAGATAATATCGATGGGACCACAAGGCACCCTTAGACAAAATTTGGGAACGATAGGTTAGTTAGGAACGAAGTTATAACAACTTATGTTCGACACGACACGAGCGAATGTGTGCCGCGCGCTCCGCGTGTAGGTAAACTTTCCGCGGAACCAGAGGTGGTGGGGGTGGGTGGTACTTTTTTGAAGCTAGGCTCTCGAGCGACACCTCGTCGGAAGCGGGGCGTCGCTGGCGATGCTATAGGATGAAAATTAGCCAAAAGTTAGGTTCAAAATTGTTGAGGGGGGCGAAAAAACTGAAAATTTAGGACAAATTAGCAATTATTGTTCCAGAAAGTTGAAAATCTAGGTGACCTAGATAGCGGACACCGTCAGGAAGCCCACGAGGGACCTCCCCTGCGAGTTTGGTACCTGTCAGATGAGTAGGTACTTAGTTATTTGACTTTGAAATTCCAGAAACTAAAATTTGACCGACGACGGCGACAAAATAGGTAAGTATGTTCAAGAAAAGCGAAATTATTATGGATGGAACCAACAACGCAGACCCTGGGGACCTTCCCACCAGGTATGACGGCTATCAGATGAACTGATAGACGGTTATCGGACTATTTGTATGCAGAAACTAAAATTTTTTGACAAAAATAGCAAGTTTATTTTTGAAATCTGAAAATTTAGACAAAGTAGACACCAGATAATATCGATGGGACCACAAGGCACCCTTAGACAAAATTTGGGAACGATAGGTTAGTTAGGAACGAAGTTATAACAACTTATGTTCGACACGACACGAGCGAATGTGTGCCGCGCGCTCCGCGTGTAGGTAAACTTTCCGCGGAACCAGAGGTGGTGGGGGTGGGTGGTACTTTTTTGAAGCTAGGCTCTCGAGCGACACCTCGTCGGAAGCGGGGCGTCGCTGGCGATGCTATAGGATGAAAATTAGCCAAAAGTTAGGTTCAAAAATGTTGAGGAGGGGGAAAAAACTGGAAATTTAGGACAAATTGGCGGTTTTTGTTCTAGGAAAATGAAAATCTAGGTGACCTAGATAGCGGACACCGTCAGGAAGCCCACGAGGGACCTCCCCTGCGAGTTTGGTACCTGTCAGATGAGTAGGTACTTAGTTATTAGACTTTGAAATTCCAGAAACTAAAATTTGACCGACGACGGCGACAAAATAGGTAAGTATGTTCAAGAAAAGCGAAATTATTATGGATGGAACCAACAACGCAGACCCTGGGGACCTTCCCACCAGGTATGACGGCTATCAGATGAACTGATAGACGGTTATCGGACTATTTGTATGCAGAAACTAAAATTTTTTGACAAAAATAGCAAGTTTATTTTTGAAATCTGAAAATTTAGACAAAGTAGACACCAGATAATATCGATGGGACCACAAGGCACCCTTAGACAAAATTTGGGAACGATAGGTTAGTTAGGAACGAAGTTATAACAACTTATGTTCGACACGACACGAGCGAATGTGTGCCGCGCGCTCCGCGTGTAGGTAAACTTTCCGCGGAACCAGAGGTGGTGGGGGTGGGTGGTACTTTTTTGAAGCTAGGCTCTCGAGCGACACCTCGTCGGAAGCGGGGCGTCGCTGGCGATGCTATAGGATGAAAATTAGCCAAAAGTTAGGTTCAAAAATGTTGAGGAGGGGGAAAAAACTGGAAATTTAGGACAAATTGGCGGTTTTTGTTCTAGGAAAATGAAAATCTAGGTGACCTAGATAGCGGACACCGTCAGGAAGCCCACGAGGGACCTCCCCTGCGAGTTTGGTACCTGTCAGATGAGTAGGTACTTAGTTATTAGACTTTGAAATTCCAGAAACTAAAATTTGACCGACGACGGCGACAAAATAGGTAAGTATGTTCAAGAAAAGCGAAATTATTATGGATGGAACCAACAACGCAGACCCTGGGGACCTTCCCACCAGGTATGACGGCTATCAGATGAACTGATAGACGGTTATCGGACTATTTGTATGCAGAAACTAAAATTTTTTGACAAAAATAGCAAGTTTATTTTTGAAATCTGAAAATTTAGACAAAGTAGACACCAGATAATATCGATGGGACCACAAGGCACCCTTAGACAAAATTTGGGAACGATAGGTTAGTTAGGAACGAAGTTATAACAACTTATGTTCGACACGACACGAGCGAATGTGTGCCGCGCGCTCCGCGTGTAGGTAAACTTTCCGCGGAACCAGAGGTGGTGGGGGTGGGTGGTACTTTTTTGAAGCTAGGCTCTCGAGCGACACCTCGTCGGAAGCGGGGCGTCGCTGGCGATGCTATAGGATGAAAATTAGCCAAAAGTTAGGTTCAAAAATGTTGAGGAGGGGGAAAAAACTGGAAATTTAGGACAAATTGGCGGTTTTTGTTCTAGGAAAATGAAAATCTAGGTGACCTAGATAGCGGACACCGTCAGGAAGCCCACGAGGGACCTCCCCTGCGAGTTTGGTACCTGTCAGATGAGTAGGTACTTAGTTATTAGACTTTGAAATTCCAGAAACTAAAATTTGACCGACGACGGCGACAAAATAGGTAAGTATGTTCAAGAAAAGCGAAATTATTATGGATGGAACCAACAACGCAGACCCTGGGGACCTTCCCACCAGGTATGACGGCTATCAGATGAACTGATAGACGGTTATCGGACTATTTGTATGCAGAAACTAAAATTTTTTGACAAAAATAGCAAGTTTATTTTTGAAATCTGAAAATTTAGACAAAGTAGACACCAGATAATATCGATGGGACCACAAGGCACCCTTAGACAAAATTTGGGAACGATAGGTTAGTTAGGAACGAAGTTATAACAACTTATGTTCGACACGACACGAGCGAATGTGTGCCGCGCGCTCCGCGTGTAGGTAAACTTTCCGCGGAACCAGAGGTGGTGGGGGTGGGTGGTACTTTTTTGAAGCTAGGCTCTCGAGCGACACCTCGTCGGAAGCGGGGCGTCGCTGGCGATGCTATAGGATGAAAATTAGCCAAAAGTTAGGTTCAAAATTGTTGAGGGGGGCGAAAAAACTGAAAATTTAGGACAAATTAGCAATTATTGTTCCAGAAAGTTGAAAATCTAGGTGACCTAGATAGCGGACACCGTCAGGAAGCCCACGAGGGACCTCCCCTGCGAGTTTGGTACCTGTCAGATGAGTAGGTACTTAGTTATTTGACTTTGAAATTCCAGAAACTAAAATTTGACCGACGACGGCGACAAAATAGGTAAGTATGTTCAAGAAAAGCGAAATTATTATGGATGGAACCAACAACGCAGACCCTGGGGACCTTCCCACCAGGTATGACGGCTATCAGATGAACTGATAGACGGTTATCGGACTATTTGTATGCAGAAACTAAAATTTTTTGACAAAAAATAGCAAGTTTATTTTTTGAAATCTGAAAATTTAGACAAAGTAGACACCAGATAATATCGATGGGACC
>CAKKNU010000020.1:0-102500 GCA_918843915.1 Notodonta ziczac
CGAAAAGATTGCGTCGGAATTTTGGAAGAAAAATTTCGAGTTATTGCCAAAAAAGTGTAAAAATTTGTAACTTTAATAATTTTTTATGTTCCAGGTATGAAATTTTCAGCGCCACAGCACTGAAAAGCAGCGGGAGCAACTGACCAGCAGAAAATGGTATGTAAAAATTTGAAGAAACTTAGTAAAAAGGACCAATTTAGATAAGGTTTTATATTCGCCAGAACAACGAAATGTATGCGAATTGTCAGAGACTTAGGTGGATTTCAATAGAAATCCGTCTATGTCCGTCCCTTAGGTTAGGTTCGGTTAGGTTAGGTTAGCAACTTTTTCGTTTTTTTCAGGTCTACACCCCTCGAGCGATACGTCGTTGGACGCGGGGCGACGAGGGGAGAGCGGGGACGAAAAGATTGCGTCGGAATTTGGAAGAAAAATTTCGAGTTATTGCCAAAAAAGTGTAAAAATTTGTAACTTTAATAAATTTTTTATGTTCCAGGTATGAAATTTTCAGCGCCCACAGCACTGAAAAGCAGCGGGAGCAACTGACCAGCAGAAATGGTATGTAAAAATTTGAAGTAACTTAGTAAAAAGGACCCAATTTAGATAAGTTTTATATTCGCAGAACAACGAAATGTATGCGAATTGTCAGAGCTTAGGTGGATTTCAATAGAAATCCGTCTATGTCCCGTCCCTTAGGTTAGGTTCGGTTAGGTTAGGTTAGCAACTTTTTCGTTTTTTTCAGGTCTACACCTCGAGCGATACGTCGTTGGACGCGGGGCGACGAGGGGAGAGCGGGGACGAAAAGATTGCGTCGGAATTTGGAAGAAAAATTTCGAGTTATTGCCAAAAAAGTGTAAAAATTTGTAACTTTAATAAATTTTTAATGTTCCAGGTATGAAATTTTCAGCAGCCACAGCACTGAAAAGCAGCGGGGAGCAACTGACCCAGCAGAAATGGTATGTAAAAATTTGAAGAAACTTAGTAAAAAAGGACCAATTTAGATAAGTTTTATATTCGCAGAACAACGAAATGTATGCGAATTGTCAGAGCTTAGGTGGATTTCAATAGAAATCCGTCTATGTCCGTCCCTTAGGTTAGGTTCGGTTAGGTTAGGTTAGCAACTTTTTCGTTTTTTTCAGGTCTACACCCTCGAGCGATACGTCGTTGGACGCGGGGCGACGAGGGGGAGAGCGGGGACGAAAAGATTGCGTCGGAATTGGAAGAAAAATTTCGAGTTATTGCCAAAAAAGTGTAAAAATTTGTAACTTTAATAAATTTTTTATGTTCCAGGTATGAAATTTTCAGCGCCACAGCACTGAAAAGCAGCGGGAGCACTGACCAGCAGAAATGGTATGTAAAAATTTGAAGAAACTTAGTAAAAAGGACCAATTTAGATAAGTTTTATATTCGCAGAACAACGAAATGTATGCGAATTGTCAGAGCTTAGGGTGGATTTCAATAGAAATCCGTCTATGTCCCGTCCCTTAGGTTAGGTTCGGTTAGGTTAGGTTAGCAACTTTTCGTTTTTTTCAGGTCTACACCCTCGAGCGATACGTCGTTGGACGCGGGGCGACGAGGGGAGAGCGGGGACGAAAAGATTGCGTCGGAATTTGGAAGAAAAATTTCGAGTTATTGCCAAAAAAAGTGTAAAAATTTGTAACTTTAATAAATTTTTTATGTTCCAGGTATGAAATTTTCAGCGCCACAGCACTGAAAAGCAGCGGGAGCAACTGACCAGCAGAAATGGTATGTAAAAATTTGAAGAAACTTAGTAAAAAGGACCAATTTAGATAAGTTTTATATTCGCAGAACAACGAAATGTATGCGAATTGTCAGAGCTTAGGTGGATTTCAATAGAAATCCGTCTATGTCCCGTCCCTTAGGTTAGGTTCGGTTAGGTTAGGTTAGCAACTTTTTCGTTTTTTTCAGGTCTACACCCTCGAGCGATACGTCGTTGGACGCGGGGCGACGAGGGGAGAGCGGGAGGACGAAAGATTGCGTCGGAATTTGGGAAGAAAAATTTCGAGTTATTGCCAAAAAAGGTGTTAAAAATTTGTAACTTTAATAAATTTTTTATGTTCCAGGTATGAAATTTTCAGCGCCACCAGCACTGAAAAGCAGCGGGGAGCAACTGACCAGCAGAAATGGTATGTAAAAATTTGAAGAAACTTAGTAAAAAGGACCAATTTAGATAAGTTTTATATTCGCAGAACAACGAAATGTATGCGAATTGTCAGAGCTTAGGTGGATTTCAATAGAAATCCGTCTATGTCCCGTCCCTTAGGTTAGGTTCGGTTAGGTTAGGTTAGCAACTTTTTCGTTTTTTTTCAGGTCTACACCCTCGAGCGATACGTCGTTGGACGCGGGGCGACGAGGGGGAGAGCGGGGACGAAAAGATTGCGTCGGAATTTGGAAGAAAAATTTCGAGTTATTGCCAAAAAAGTGTAAAAATTTGTAACTTTAAATAAATTTTTTATGTTCCAGGTATGAAATTTTCAGCGCCACAGCACTGAAAAGCAGCGGGAGCAACTGACCAGCAGAAATGGGTATGTAAAAATTTGAAGAAACCTTAGTAAAAAGGGACCAATTTAGATAAGTTTTATATTCGCAGAACAACGAAATGTATGCGAATTGTCAGAGCTTAGGTGGATTTCAATAGAAATCCGTCTATGTCCCGTCCCTTAGGTTAGGTTCGGTTAGGTTAGGTTAGCAACTTTTTCGTTTTTTTCAGGTCTACACCCTCGAGCGATACGTCGTTGGACGCGGGGGCGACGAGGGGGGAGAGCGGGGACGAAAAGATTGCGTCGGAATTTGGAAGAAAAATTTCGAGTTATTGCCAAAAAAGTGTAAAAATTTGTAACTTTAATAAATTTTTTATGTTCCAGGTATGAAATTTTCAGCGCCACAGCACTGAAAAGCAGCGGGAGCACTGACCAGCAGAAATGGTATGTAAAAATTTGAAGAAACTTAGTAAAAAGGACCAATTTAGATAAGTTTTATATTCGCAGAACAACGAAATGTATGCGAATTGTCAGAGCTTAGGTGGATTTCAATAGAAATCCGTCTATGTCCCGTCCCTTAGGTTAGGTTCGGTTAGGTTAGGTTAGCAACTTTTTTCGTTTTTTTTCAGGTCTACACCCTCGAGCGATACGTCGTTGGACGCGGGGCGACGAGGGGGAGAGCGGGGACGAAAAGATTGCGTCGGGAATTTGGAAGAAAAATTTCGAGTTATTGCCAAAAAAGTGTAAAAATTTGTAACTTTAATAAATTTTTTATGTTCCAGGTATGAAATTTTCAGCGCCACAGCACTGAAAAGCAGCGGAGCAACTGACCAGCAGAAATGGTATGTAAAAATTTGAAGAAACTTAGTAAAAAGGACCAATTTAGATAAGTTTTATATTCGCAGAACAACGAAATGTATGCGAATTGTCAGAGCTTAGGTGGATTTCAATAGAAATCCGTCTATGTCCCGTCCCTTAGGTTAGGTTCGGTTAGGTTAGGTTAGCAACTTTTTCGTTTTTTTCAGGTCTACACCCTCGAGCGATACGTCGTTGGACGCGGGGCGACGAGGGGAGAGCGGGGACGAAAAGATTGCGTCGGAATTTGGAAGAAAAATTTCGAGTTATTGCCAAAAAAGTGTAAAAATTTGTAACTTTAATAAATTTTTTATGTTCCAGGTATGAAATTTTCAGCGCCACAGCACTGAAAAGCAGCGGGAGCAACTGACCCAGCAGAAATGGTATGTAAAAATTTGAAGAAACTTAGTAAAAAGGACCAATTTAGATAAGTTTTATATTCGCAGAACAACGAAATGTATGCGAATTGTCAGAGCTTAGGTGGATTTCAATAGAAATCCGTCTATGTCCCGTCCCTTAGGTTAGGTTCGGTTAGGTTAGGTTAGCAACTTTTTCGTTTTTTTCAGGTCTACACCCTCGAGCGATACGTCGTTGGACGCGGGGCGACGAGGGGAGAGCGGGGACGAAAAGATTGCGTCGGAATTTGGAAGAAAAATTTCGAGTTATGCCAAAAAAGTTGTAAAAATTTGTAACTTTAATAAATTTTTTATGTTCCAGGTATGAAATTTTCAGCGCCACAGCACTGAAAAGCAGCGGGAGCAACTGACCAGCAGAAATGGTATGTAAAAATTTGAAGAAACTTAGTAAAAAGGACCAATTTAGATAAGTTTTATATTCGCAGAACAACGAAATGTATGCGAATTGTCAGAGCTTAGGTGGATTTCAATAGAAATCCGTCTATGTCCCGTCCCTTAGGTTAGGTTCGGTTAGGTTAGGTTAGCAACTTTTTCGTTTTTTTTCAGGTCTACACCCTCGAGCGATACGTCGTTGGACGCGGGGCGACGAGGGGAGAGCGGGGACGAAAAGATTGCGTCGGAATTTGGAAGAAAAATTTCGAGTTATTGCCAAAAAAGTGTAAAAATTTGTAACTTTAATAAATTTTTTATGTTCCAGGTATGAAATTTTCAGCGCCACAGCACTGAAAAGCAGCGGGAGCAACTGACCAGCAGAAATGGTATGTAAAAATTTGAAGAAACTTAGTAAAAAGGACCAATTTAGATAAGTTTTATATTCGCAGAACAACGAAATGTATGCGAATTGTCAGAGCTTAGGTGGATTTCAATAGAAATCCGTCTATGTCCCGTCCCTTAGGTTAGGTTCGGTTAGGTTAGGTTAGCAACTTTTTCGTTTTTTTCAGGTCTACACCCTCGAGCGATACGTCGTTGGACGCGGGGCGACGAGGGGAGAGCGGGGACGAAAAGATTGCGTCGGAATTTGGAAGAAAAATTTCGAGTTATTGCCAAAAAAGTGTAAAAATTTGTAACTTTAATAAATTTTTTTATGTTCCAGGTATGAAATTTTCAGCGCCACAGCACTGAAAAGCAGCGGGAGCAACTGACCAGCAGAAATGGTATGTAAAAATTTGAAGAAACTTAGTAAAAAGGACCAATTTAGATAAGTTTTATATTCGCAGAACAACGAAATGTATGCGAATTGTCAGAGCTTAGGTGGATTTCAATAGAAATCCGTCTATGTCCCGTCCCTTAGGTTAGGTTCGGTTAGGTTAGGTTAGCAACTTTTTCGTTTTTTTCAGGTCTACACCCTCGAGCGATACGTCGTTGGACGCGGGGCGACGAGGGGAGAGCGGGGACGAAAAGATTGCGTCGGAATTTGGAAGAAAAATTTCGAGTTATTGCCAAAAAAGTGTAAAAATTTGTAACTTTAATAAATTTTTATGTTCCAGGTATGAAATTTTCAGCGCCACAGCACTGAAAAGCAGCGGGGAGCAACTGACCAGCAGAAATGGTATGTAAAAATTTGAAGAAACTTAGTAAAAAGGACCAATTTAGATAAGTTTTTAATTCGCAGAACAACGAAATGTATGCGAATTGTCAGAGCTTAGGTGGATTTCAATAGAAATCCGTCTATGTCCCGTCCCTTAGGTTAGGTTCGGTTAGGTTAGGTTAGCAACTTTTTCGTTTTTTTCAGGTCTACACCCTCGAGCGATACGTCGTTGGACGCGGGGCGACGAGGGGAGAGCGGGGGACGAAAAGATTGCGTCGGAATTTGGAAGAAAAATTTCGAGTTATTGCCAAAAAAGTGTAAAATTTGTAACTTTAATAAATTTTTTATGTTCCAGGTATGAAATTTTCAGCGCCACAGCACTGAAAAGCAGCGGGAGCAACTGACCAGCAGAAATGGTATGTAAAAATTTGAAGAAACTTAGTAAAAAGGACCAATTTAGATAAGTTTTATATTCGCAGAACAACGAAATGTATGCGAATTGTCAGAGCTTAGGTGGATTTCAATAGAAATCCGTCTATGTCCCGTCCCTTAGGTTAGGTTCGGTTAGGTTAGGTTAGCAACTTTTTCGTTTTTTTCAGGTCTACACCCTCGAGCGATACGTCGTTGGACGCGGGGCGACGAGGGGAGAGCGGGGACGAAAAGATTGCGTCGGAATTTGGAAGAAAAATTTCGAGTTATTGCCAAAAAAGTGTAAAAATTTGTAACTTTAATAAATTTTTTATGTTCCAGGTATGAAATTTTCAGCGCCACAGCACTGAAAAGCAGCGGGAGCAACTGACCAGCAGAAATGGTATGTAAAAATTTGAAGAAACTTAGTAAAAAGGACCAATTTAGATAAGTTTTATATTCGCAGAACAACGAAATGTATGCGAATTGTCAGAGCTTAGGTGGATTTCAATAGAAATCCGTCTATGTCCCGTCCCTTAGGTTAGGTTCGGTTAGGTTAGGTTAGCAACTTTTTCGTTTTTTTCAGGTCTACACCCTCGAGCGATACGTCGTTGGACGCGGGGCGACGAGGGGAGAGCGGGGACGAAAAGATTGCGTCGGAATTTGGAAGAAAAATTTCGAGTTATTGCCAAAAAAGTGTAAAAATTTGTAACTTTAATAAATTTTTTATGTTCCAGGTATGAAATTTTCAGCGCCACAGCACTGAAAAGCAGCGGGAGCAACTGACCAGCAGAAATGGTATGTAAAAATTTGAAGAAACTTAGTAAAAAGGACCAATTTAGATAAGTTTTATATTCGCAGAACAACGAAATGTATGCGAATTGTCAGAGCTTAGGTGGATTTCAATAGAAATCCGTCTATGTCCCGTCCCTTAGGTTAGGTTCGGTTAGGTTAGGTTAGCAACTTTTTCGTTTTTTTTCAGGTCTACACCCTCGAGCGATACGTCGTTGGACGCGGGGCGACGAGGGGAGAGCGGGGACGAAAAGATTGCGTCGGAATTTGGAAGAAAAATTTCGAGTTATTGCCAAAAAAAGTGTAAAAATTTGTAACTTTAATAAATTTTTTATGTTCCAGGTATGAAATTTTCAGCGCCACAGCACTGAAAAGCAGCGGGAGCAACTGACCAGCAGAAATGGTATGTAAAAATTTGAAGAAACTTAGTAAAAAGGACCAATTTAGATAAGTTTTATATTCGCAGAACAACGAAATGTATGCGAATTGTCAGAGCTTAGGTGGATTTCAATAGAAATCCGTCTATGTCCCGTCCCTTAGGTTAGGTTCGGTTAGGTTAGGTTAGCAACTTTTTCGTTTTTTTCAGGTCTACACCCTCGAGCGATACGTCGTTGGACGCGGGGCGACGAGGGGAGAGCGGGGACGAAAAGATTGCGTCGGAATTTGGAAGAAAAATTTCGAGTTATTGCCAAAAAAGTGTAAAAATTTGTAACTTTAATAAATTTTTTATGTTCCAGGTATGAAATTTTCAGCGCCACAGCACTGAAAAGCAGCGGGAGCAACTGACCAGCAGAAATGGTATGTAAAAATTTGAAGAAACTTAGTAAAAAGGACCAATTTAGATAAGTTTTATATTCGCAGAACAACGAAATGTATGCGAATTGTCAGAGCTTAGGTGGATTTCAATAGAAATCCGTCTATGTCCCGTCCCTTAGGTTAGGTTCGGTTAGGTTAGGTTAGCAACTTTTTCGTTTTTTTCAGGTCTACACCCTCGAGCGATACGTCGTTGGACGCGGGGCGACGAGGGGAGAGCGGGGACGAAAAGATTGCGTCGGAATTTGGAAGAAAAATTTCGAGTTATTGCCAAAAAAGTGTAAAAATTTGTAACTTTAATAAATTTTTTATGTTCCAGGTATGAAATTTTCAGCGCCACAGCACTGAAAAGCAGCGGGAGCAACTGACCAGCAGAAATGGTATGTAAAAATTTGAAGAAACTTAGTAAAAAGGACCAATTTAGATAAGTTTTATATTCGCAGAACAACGAAATGTATGCGAATTGTCAGAGCTTAGGTGGATTTCAATAGAAATCCGTCTATGTCCCGTCCCTTAGGTTAGGTTCGGTTAGGTTAGGTTAGCAACTTTTTCGTTTTTTTCAGGTCTACACCCTCGAGCGATACGTCGTTGGACGCGGGGCGACGAGGGGAGAGCGGGGACGAAAAGATTGCGTCGGAATTTGGAAGAAAAATTTCGAGTTATTGCCAAAAAAGTGTAAAAATTTGTAACTTTAATAAATTTTTTATGTTCCAGGTATGAAATTTTCAGCGCCACAGCACTGAAAAGCAGCGGGAGCAACTGACCAGCAGAAATGGTATGTAAAAATTTGAAGAAACTTAGTAAAAAGGACCAATTTAGATAAGTTTTATATTCGCAGAACAACGAAATGTATGCGAATTGTCAGAGCTTAGGTGGATTTCAATAGAAATCCGTCTATGTCCCGTCCCTTAGGTTAGGTTCGGTTAGGTTAGGTTAGCAACTTTTTCGTTTTTTTCAGGTCTACACCCTCGAGCGATACGTCGTTGGACGCGGGGCGACGAGGGGAGAGCGGGGACGAAAAGATTGCGTCGGAATTTGGAAGAAAAATTTCGAGTTATTGCCAAAAAAGTGTAAAAATTTGTAACTTTAATAAATTTTTTATGTTCCAGGTATGAAATTTTCAGCGCCACAGCACTGAAAAGCAGCGGGAGCAACTGACCAGCAGAAATGGTATGTAAAAATTTGAAGAAACTTAGTAAAAAGGACCAATTTAGATAAGTTTTATATTCGCAGAACAACGAAATGTATGCGAATTGTCAGAGCTTAGGTGGATTTCAATAGAAATCCGTCTATGTCCCGTCCCTTAGGTTAGGTTCGGTTAGGTTAGGTTAGCAACTTTTTCGTTTTTTTCAGGTCTACACCCTCGAGCGATACGTCGTTGGACGCGGGGCGACGAGGGGAGAGCGGGGACGAAAAGATTGCGTCGGAATTTGGAAGAAAAATTTCGAGTTATTGCCAAAAAAGTGTAAAAATTTGTAACTTTAATAAATTTTTTATGTTCCAGGTATGAAATTTTCAGCGCCACAGCACTGAAAAGCAGCGGGAGCAACTGACCAGCAGAAATGGTATGTAAAAATTTGAAGAAACTTAGTAAAAAGGACCAATTTAGATAAGTTTTATATTCGCAGAACAACGAAATGTATGCGAATTGTCAGAGCTTAGGTGGATTTCAATAGAAATCCGTCTATGTCCCGTCCCTTAGGTTAGGTTCGGTTAGGTTAGGTTAGCAACTTTTTCGTTTTTTTCAGGTCTACACCCTCGAGCGATACGTCGTTGGACGCGGGGCGACGAGGGGAGAGCGGGGACGAAAAGATTGCGTCGGAATTTGGAAGAAAAATTTCGAGTTATTGCCAAAAAAGTGTAAAAATTTGTAACTTTAATAAATTTTTTATGTTCCAGGTATGAAATTTTCAGCGCCACAGCACTGAAAAGCAGCGGGAGCAACTGACCAGCAGAAATGGTATGTAAAAATTTGAAGAAACTTAGTAAAAAGGACCAATTTAGATAAGTTTTATATTCGCAGAACAACGAAATGTATGCGAATTGTCAGAGCTTAGGTGGATTTCAATAGAAATCCGTCTATGTCCCGTCCCTTAGGTTAGGTTCGGTTAGGTTAGGTTAGCAACTTTTTCGTTTTTTTCAGGTCTACACCCTCGAGCGATACGTCGTTGGACGCGGGGCGACGAGGGGAGAGCGGGGACGAAAAGATTGCGTCGGAATTTGGAAGAAAAATTTCGAGTTATTGCCAAAAAAGTGTAAAAATTTGTAACTTTAATAAATTTTTTATGTTCCAGGTATGAAATTTTCAGCGCCACAGCACTGAAAAGCAGCGGGAGCAACTGACCAGCAGAAATGGTATGTAAAAATTTGAAGAAACTTAGTAAAAAGGACCAATTTAGATAAGTTTTATATTCGCAGAACAACGAAATGTATGCGAATTGTCAGAGCTTAGGTGGATTTCAATAGAAATCCGTCTATGTCCCGTCCCTTAGGTTAGGTTCGGTTAGGTTAGGTTAGCAACTTTTTCGTTTTTTTCAGGTCTACACCCTCGAGCGATACGTCGTTGGACGCGGGGCGACGAGGGGAGAGCGGGGACGAAAAGATTGCGTCGGAATTTGGAAGAAAAATTTCGAGTTATTGCCAAAAAAGTGTAAAAATTTGTAACTTTAATAAATTTTTTATGTTCCAGGTATGAAATTTTCAGCGCCACAGCACTGAAAAGCAGCGGGAGCAACTGACCAGCAGAAATGGTATGTAAAAATTTGAAGAAACTTAGTAAAAAGGACCAATTTAGATAAGTTTTATATTCGCAGAACAACGAAATGTATGCGAATTGTCAGAGCTTAGGTGGATTTCAATAGAAATCCGTCTATGTCCCGTCCCTTAGGTTAGGTTCGGTTAGGTTAGGTTAGCAACTTTTTCGTTTTTTTCAGGTCTACACCCTCGAGCGATACGTCGTTGGACGCGGGGCGACGAGGGGAGAGCGGGGACGAAAAGATTGCGTCGGAATTTGGAAGAAAAATTTCGAGTTATTGCCAAAAAAGTGTAAAAATTTGTAACTTTAATAAATTTTTTATGTTCCAGGTATGAAATTTTCAGCGCCACAGCACTGAAAAGCAGCGGGAGCAACTGACCAGCAGAAATGGTATGTAAAAATTTGAAGAAACTTAGTAAAAAGGACCAATTTAGATAAGTTTTATATTCGCAGAACAACGAAATGTATGCGAATTGTCAGAGCTTAGGTGGATTTCAATAGAAATCCGTCTATGTCCCGTCCCTTAGGTTAGGTTCGGTTAGGTTAGGTTAGCAACTTTTTCGTTTTTTTCAGGTCTACACCCTCGAGCGATACGTCGTTGGACGCGGGGCGACGAGGGGAGAGCGGGGACGAAAAGATTGCGTCGGAATTTGGAAGAAAAATTTCGAGTTATTGCCAAAAAAGTGTAAAAATTTGTAACTTTAATAAATTTTTTATGTTCCAGGTATGAAATTTTCAGCGCCACAGCACTGAAAAGCAGCGGGAGCAACTGACCAGCAGAAATGGTATGTAAAAATTTGAAGAAACTTAGTAAAAAGGACCAATTTAGATAAGTTTTATATTCGCAGAACAACGAAATGTATGCGAATTGTCAGAGCTTAGGTGGATTTCAATAGAAATCCGTCTATGTCCCGTCCCTTAGGTTAGGTTCGGTTAGGTTAGGTTAGCAACTTTTTCGTTTTTTTCAGGTCTACACCCTCGAGCGATACGTCGTTGGACGCGGGGCGACGAGGGGAGAGCGGGGACGAAAAGATTGCGTCGGAATTTGGAAGAAAAATTTCGAGTTATTGCCAAAAAAGTGTAAAAATTTGTAACTTTAATAAATTTTTTATGTTCCAGGTATGAAATTTTCAGCGCCACAGCACTGAAAAGCAGCGGGAGCAACTGACCAGCAGAAATGGTATGTAAAAATTTGAAGAAACTTAGTAAAAAGGACCAATTTAGATAAGTTTTATATTCGCAGAACAACGAAATGTATGCGAATTGTCAGAGCTTAGGTGGATTTCAATAGAAATCCGTCTATGTCCCGTCCCTTAGGTTAGGTTCGGTTAGGTTAGGTTAGCAACTTTTTCGTTTTTTTCAGGTCTACACCCTCGAGCGATACGTCGTTGGACGCGGGGCGACGAGGGGAGAGCGGGGACGAAAAGATTGCGTCGGAATTTGGAAGAAAAATTTCGAGTTATTGCCAAAAAAGTGTAAAAATTTGTAACTTTAATAAATTTTTTATGTTCCAGGTATGAAATTTTCAGCGCCACAGCACTGAAAAGCAGCGGGAGCAACTGACCAGCAGAAATGGTATGTAAAAATTTGAAGAAACTTAGTAAAAAGGACCAATTTAGATAAGTTTTATATTCGCAGAACAACGAAATGTATGCGAATTGTCAGAGCTTAGGTGGATTTCAATAGAAATCCGTCTATGTCCCGTCCCTTAGGTTAGGTTCGGTTAGGTTAGGTTAGCAACTTTTTCGTTTTTTTCAGGTCTACACCCTCGAGCGATACGTCGTTGGACGCGGGGCGACGAGGGGAGAGCGGGGACGAAAAGATTGCGTCGGAATTTGGAAGAAAAATTTCGAGTTATTGCCAAAAAAGTGTAAAAATTTGTAACTTTAATAAATTTTTTATGTTCCAGGTATGAAATTTTCAGCGCCACAGCACTGAAAAGCAGCGGGAGCAACTGACCAGCAGAAATGGTATGTAAAAATTTGAAGAAACTTAGTAAAAAGGACCAATTTAGATAAGTTTTATATTCGCAGAACAACGAAATGTATGCGAATTGTCAGAGCTTAGGTGGATTTCAATAGAAATCCGTCTATGTCCCGTCCCTTAGGTTAGGTTCGGTTAGGTTAGGTTAGCAACTTTTTCGTTTTTTTCAGGTCTACACCCTCGAGCGATACGTCGTTGGACGCGGGGCGACGAGGGGAGAGCGGGGACGAAAAGATTGCGTCGGAATTTGGAAGAAAAATTTCGAGTTATTGCCAAAAAAGTGTAAAAATTTGTAACTTTAATAAATTTTTTATGTTCCAGGTATGAAATTTTCAGCGCCACAGCACTGAAAAGCAGCGGGAGCAACTGACCAGCAGAAATGGTATGTAAAAATTTGAAGAAACTTAGTAAAAAGGACCAATTTAGATAAGTTTTATATTCGCAGAACAACGAAATGTATGCGAATTGTCAGAGCTTAGGTGGATTTCAATAGAAATCCGTCTATGTCCCGTCCCTTAGGTTAGGTTCGGTTAGGTTAGGTTAGCAACTTTTTCGTTTTTTTCAGGTCTACACCCTCGAGCGATACGTCGTTGGACGCGGGGCGACGAGGGGAGAGCGGGGACGAAAAGATTGCGTCGGAATTTGGAAGAAAAATTTCGAGTTATTGCCAAAAAAGTGTAAAAATTTGTAACTTTAATAAATTTTTTATGTTCCAGGTATGAAATTTTCAGCGCCACAGCACTGAAAAGCAGCGGGAGCAACTGACCAGCAGAAATGGTATGTAAAAATTTGAAGAAACTTAGTAAAAAGGACCAATTTAGATAAGTTTTATATTCGCAGAACAACGAAATGTATGCGAATTGTCAGAGCTTAGGTGGATTTCAATAGAAATCCGTCTATGTCCCGTCCCTTAGGTTAGGTTCGGTTAGGTTAGGTTAGCAACTTTTTCGTTTTTTTCAGGTCTACACCCTCGAGCGATACGTCGTTGGACGCGGGGCGACGAGGGGAGAGCGGGGACGAAAAGATTGCGTCGGAATTTGGAAGAAAAATTTCGAGTTATTGCCAAAAAAGTGTAAAAATTTGTAACTTTAATAAATTTTTTATGTTCCAGGTATGAAATTTTCAGCGCCACAGCACTGAAAAGCAGCGGGAGCAACTGACCAGCAGAAATGGTATGTAAAAATTTGAAGAAACTTAGTAAAAAGGACCAATTTAGATAAGTTTTATATTCGCAGAACAACGAAATGTATGCGAATTGTCAGAGCTTAGGTGGATTTCAATAGAAATCCGTCTATGTCCCGTCCCTTAGGTTAGGTTCGGTTAGGTTAGGTTAGCAACTTTTTCGTTTTTTTCAGGTCTACACCCTCGAGCGATACGTCGTTGGACGCGGGGCGACGAGGGGAGAGCGGGGACGAAAAGATTGCGTCGGAATTTGGAAGAAAAATTTCGAGTTATTGCCAAAAAAGTGTAAAAATTTGTAACTTTAATAAATTTTTTATGTTCCAGGTATGAAATTTTCAGCGCCACAGCACTGAAAAGCAGCGGGAGCAACTGACCAGCAGAAATGGTATGTAAAAATTTGAAGAAACTTAGTAAAAAGGACCAATTTAGATAAGTTTTATATTCGCAGAACAACGAAATGTATGCGAATTGTCAGAGCTTAGGTGGATTTCAATAGAAATCCGTCTATGTCCCGTCCCTTAGGTTAGGTTCGGTTAGGTTAGGTTAGCAACTTTTTCGTTTTTTTCAGGTCTACACCCTCGAGCGATACGTCGTTGGACGCGGGGCGACGAGGGGAGAGCGGGGACGAAAAGATTGCGTCGGAATTTGGAAGAAAAATTTCGAGTTATTGCCAAAAAAGTGTAAAAATTTGTAACTTTAATAAATTTTTTATGTTCCAGGTATGAAATTTTCAGCGCCACAGCACTGAAAAGCAGCGGGAGCAACTGACCAGCAGAAATGGTATGTAAAAATTTGAAGAAACTTAGTAAAAAGGACCAATTTAGATAAGTTTTATATTCGCAGAACAACGAAATGTATGCGAATTGTCAGAGCTTAGGTGGATTTCAATAGAAATCCGTCTATGTCCCGTCCCTTAGGTTAGGTTCGGTTAGGTTAGGTTAGCAACTTTTTCGTTTTTTTCAGGTCTACACCCTCGAGCGATACGTCGTTGGACGCGGGGCGACGAGGGGAGAGCGGGGACGAAAAGATTGCGTCGGAATTTGGAAGAAAAATTTCGAGTTATTGCCAAAAAAGTGTAAAAATTTGTAACTTTAATAAATTTTTTATGTTCCAGGTATGAAATTTTCAGCGCCACAGCACTGAAAAGCAGCGGGAGCAACTGACCAGCAGAAATGGTATGTAAAAATTTGAAGAAACTTAGTAAAAAGGACCAATTTAGATAAGTTTTATATTCGCAGAACAACGAAATGTATGCGAATTGTCAGAGCTTAGGTGGATTTCAATAGAAATCCGTCTATGTCCCGTCCCTTAGGTTAGGTTCGGTTAGGTTAGGTTAGCAACTTTTTCGTTTTTTTCAGGTCTACACCCTCGAGCGATACGTCGTTGGACGCGGGGCGACGAGGGGAGAGCGGGGACGAAAAGATTGCGTCGGAATTTGGAAGAAAAATTTCGAGTTATTGCCAAAAAAGTGTAAAAATTTGTAACTTTAATAAATTTTTTATGTTCCAGGTATGAAATTTTCAGCGCCACAGCACTGAAAAGCAGCGGGAGCAACTGACCAGCAGAAATGGTATGTAAAAATTTGAAGAAACTTAGTAAAAAGGACCAATTTAGATAAGTTTTATATTCGCAGAACAACGAAATGTATGCGAATTGTCAGAGCTTAGGTGGATTTCAATAGAAATCCGTCTATGTCCCGTCCCTTAGGTTAGGTTCGGTTAGGTTAGGTTAGCAACTTTTTCGTTTTTTTCAGGTCTACACCCTCGAGCGATACGTCGTTGGACGCGGGGCGACGAGGGGAGAGCGGGGACGAAAAGATTGCGTCGGAATTTGGAAGAAAAATTTCGAGTTATTGCCAAAAAAGTGTAAAAATTTGTAACTTTAATAAATTTTTTATGTTCCAGGTATGAAATTTTCAGCGCCACAGCACTGAAAAGCAGCGGGAGCAACTGACCAGCAGAAATGGTATGTAAAAATTTGAAGAAACTTAGTAAAAAGGACCAATTTAGATAAGTTTTATATTCGCAGAACAACGAAATGTATGCGAATTGTCAGAGCTTAGGTGGATTTCAATAGAAATCCGTCTATGTCCCGTCCCTTAGGTTAGGTTCGGTTAGGTTAGGTTAGCAACTTTTTCGTTTTTTTCAGGTCTACACCCTCGAGCGATACGTCGTTGGACGCGGGGCGACGAGGGGAGAGCGGGGACGAAAAGATTGCGTCGGAATTTGGAAGAAAAATTTCGAGTTATTGCCAAAAAAGTGTAAAAATTTGTAACTTTAATAAATTTTTTATGTTCCAGGTATGAAATTTTCAGCGCCACAGCACTGAAAAGCAGCGGGAGCAACTGACCAGCAGAAATGGTATGTAAAAATTTGAAGAAACTTAGTAAAAAGGACCAATTTAGATAAGTTTTATATTCGCAGAACAACGAAATGTATGCGAATTGTCAGAGCTTAGGTGGATTTCAATAGAAATCCGTCTATGTCCCGTCCCTTAGGTTAGGTTCGGTTAGGTTAGGTTAGCAACTTTTTCGTTTTTTTCAGGTCTACACCCTCGAGCGATACGTCGTTGGACGCGGGGCGACGAGGGGAGAGCGGGGACGAAAAGATTGCGTCGGAATTTGGAAGAAAAATTTCGAGTTATTGCCAAAAAAGTGTAAAAATTTGTAACTTTAATAAATTTTTTATGTTCCAGGTATGAAATTTTCAGCGCCACAGCACTGAAAAGCAGCGGGAGCAACTGACCAGCAGAAATGGTATGTAAAAATTTGAAGAAACTTAGTAAAAAGGACCAATTTAGATAAGTTTTATATTCGCAGAACAACGAAATGTATGCGAATTGTCAGAGCTTAGGTGGATTTCAATAGAAATCCGTCTATGTCCCGTCCCTTAGGTTAGGTTCGGTTAGGTTAGGTTAGCAACTTTTTCGTTTTTTTCAGGTCTACACCCTCGAGCGATACGTCGTTGGACGCGGGGCGACGAGGGGAGAGCGGGGACGAAAAGATTGCGTCGGAATTTGGAAGAAAAATTTCGAGTTATTGCCAAAAAAGTGTAAAAATTTGTAACTTTAATAAATTTTTTATGTTCCAGGTATGAAATTTTCAGCGCCACAGCACTGAAAAGCAGCGGGAGCAACTGACCAGCAGAAATGGTATGTAAAAATTTGAAGAAACTTAGTAAAAAGGACCAATTTAGATAAGTTTTATATTCGCAGAACAACGAAATGTATGCGAATTGTCAGAGCTTAGGTGGATTTCAATAGAAATCCGTCTATGTCCCGTCCCTTAGGTTAGGTTCGGTTAGGTTAGGTTAGCAACTTTTTCGTTTTTTTCAGGTCTACACCCTCGAGCGATACGTCGTTGGACGCGGGGCGACGAGGGGAGAGCGGGGACGAAAAGATTGCGTCGGAATTTGGAAGAAAAATTTCGAGTTATTGCCAAAAAAGTGTAAAAATTTGTAACTTTAATAAATTTTTTATGTTCCAGGTATGAAATTTTCAGCGCCACAGCACTGAAAAGCAGCGGGAGCAACTGACCAGCAGAAATGGTATGTAAAAATTTGAAGAAACTTAGTAAAAAGGACCAATTTAGATAAGTTTTATATTCGCAGAACAACGAAATGTATGCGAATTGTCAGAGCTTAGGTGGATTTCAATAGAAATCCGTCTATGTCCCGTCCCTTAGGTTAGGTTCGGTTAGGTTAGGTTAGCAACTTTTTCGTTTTTTTCAGGTCTACACCCTCGAGCGATACGTCGTTGGACGCGGGGCGACGAGGGGAGAGCGGGGACGAAAAGATTGCGTCGGAATTTGGAAGAAAAATTTCGAGTTATTGCCAAAAAAGTGTAAAAATTTGTAACTTTAATAAATTTTTTATGTTCCAGGTATGAAATTTTCAGCGCCACAGCACTGAAAAGCAGCGGGAGCAACTGACCAGCAGAAATGGTATGTAAAAATTTGAAGAAACTTAGTAAAAAGGACCAATTTAGATAAGTTTTATATTCGCAGAACAACGAAATGTATGCGAATTGTCAGAGCTTAGGTGGATTTCAATAGAAATCCGTCTATGTCCCGTCCCTTAGGTTAGGTTCGGTTAGGTTAGGTTAGCAACTTTTTCGTTTTTTTCAGGTCTACACCCTCGAGCGATACGTCGTTGGACGCGGGGCGACGAGGGGAGAGCGGGGACGAAAAGATTGCGTCGGAATTTGGAAGAAAAATTTCGAGTTATTGCCAAAAAAGTGTAAAAATTTGTAACTTTAATAAATTTTTTATGTTCCAGGTATGAAATTTTCAGCGCCACAGCACTGAAAAGCAGCGGGAGCAACTGACCAGCAGAAATGGTATGTAAAAATTTGAAGAAACTTAGTAAAAAGGACCAATTTAGATAAGTTTTATATTCGCAGAACAACGAAATGTATGCGAATTGTCAGAGCTTAGGTGGATTTCAATAGAAATCCGTCTATGTCCCGTCCCTTAGGTTAGGTTCGGTTAGGTTAGGTTAGCAACTTTTTCGTTTTTTTCAGGTCTACACCCTCGAGCGATACGTCGTTGGACGCGGGGCGACGAGGGGAGAGCGGGGACGAAAAGATTGCGTCGGAATTTGGAAGAAAAATTTCGAGTTATTGCCAAAAAAGTGTAAAAATTTGTAACTTTAATAAATTTTTTATGTTCCAGGTATGAAATTTTCAGCGCCACAGCACTGAAAAGCAGCGGGAGCAACTGACCAGCAGAAATGGTATGTAAAAATTTGAAGAAACTTAGTAAAAAGGACCAATTTAGATAAGTTTTATATTCGCAGAACAACGAAATGTATGCGAATTGTCAGAGCTTAGGTGGATTTCAATAGAAATCCGTCTATGTCCCGTCCCTTAGGTTAGGTTCGGTTAGGTTAGGTTAGCAACTTTTTCGTTTTTTTCAGGTCTACACCCTCGAGCGATACGTCGTTGGACGCGGGGCGACGAGGGGAGAGCGGGGACGAAAAGATTGCGTCGGAATTTGGAAGAAAAATTTCGAGTTATTGCCAAAAAAGTGTAAAAATTTGTAACTTTAATAAATTTTTTATGTTCCAGGTATGAAATTTTCAGCGCCACAGCACTGAAAAGCAGCGGGAGCAACTGACCAGCAGAAATGGTATGTAAAAATTTGAAGAAACTTAGTAAAAAGGACCAATTTAGATAAGTTTTATATTCGCAGAACAACGAAATGTATGCGAATTGTCAGAGCTTAGGTGGATTTCAATAGAAATCCGTCTATGTCCCGTCCCTTAGGTTAGGTTCGGTTAGGTTAGGTTAGCAACTTTTTCGTTTTTTTCAGGTCTACACCCTCGAGCGATACGTCGTTGGACGCGGGGCGACGAGGGGAGAGCGGGGACGAAAAGATTGCGTCGGAATTTGGAAGAAAAATTTCGAGTTATTGCCAAAAAAGTGTAAAAATTTGTAACTTTAATAAATTTTTTATGTTCCAGGTATGAAATTTTCAGCGCCACAGCACTGAAAAGCAGCGGGAGCAACTGACCAGCAGAAATGGTATGTAAAAATTTGAAGAAACTTAGTAAAAAGGACCAATTTAGATAAGTTTTATATTCGCAGAACAACGAAATGTATGCGAATTGTCAGAGCTTAGGTGGATTTCAATAGAAATCCGTCTATGTCCCGTCCCTTAGGTTAGGTTCGGTTAGGTTAGGTTAGCAACTTTTTCGTTTTTTTCAGGTCTACACCCTCGAGCGATACGTCGTTGGACGCGGGGCGACGAGGGGAGAGCGGGGACGAAAAGATTGCGTCGGAATTTGGAAGAAAAATTTCGAGTTATTGCCAAAAAAGTGTAAAAATTTGTAACTTTAATAAATTTTTTATGTTCCAGGTATGAAATTTTCAGCGCCACAGCACTGAAAAGCAGCGGGAGCAACTGACCAGCAGAAATGGTATGTAAAAATTTGAAGAAACTTAGTAAAAAGGACCAATTTAGATAAGTTTTATATTCGCAGAACAACGAAATGTATGCGAATTGTCAGAGCTTAGGTGGATTTCAATAGAAATCCGTCTATGTCCCGTCCCTTAGGTTAGGTTCGGTTAGGTTAGGTTAGCAACTTTTTCGTTTTTTTCAGGTCTACACCCTCGAGCGATACGTCGTTGGACGCGGGGCGACGAGGGGAGAGCGGGGACGAAAAGATTGCGTCGGAATTTGGAAGAAAAATTTCGAGTTATTGCCAAAAAAGTGTAAAAATTTGTAACTTTAATAAATTTTTTATGTTCCAGGTATGAAATTTTCAGCGCCACAGCACTGAAAAGCAGCGGGAGCAACTGACCAGCAGAAATGGTATGTAAAAATTTGAAGAAACTTAGTAAAAAGGACCAATTTAGATAAGTTTTATATTCGCAGAACAACGAAATGTATGCGAATTGTCAGAGCTTAGGTGGATTTCAATAGAAATCCGTCTATGTCCCGTCCCTTAGGTTAGGTTCGGTTAGGTTAGGTTAGCAACTTTTTCGTTTTTTTCAGGTCTACACCCTCGAGCGATACGTCGTTGGACGCGGGGCGACGAGGGGAGAGCGGGGACGAAAAGATTGCGTCGGAATTTGGAAGAAAAATTTCGAGTTATTGCCAAAAAAGTGTAAAAATTTGTAACTTTAATAAATTTTTTATGTTCCAGGTATGAAATTTTCAGCGCCACAGCACTGAAAAGCAGCGGGAGCAACTGACCAGCAGAAATGGTATGTAAAAATTTGAAGAAACTTAGTAAAAAGGACCAATTTAGATAAGTTTTATATTCGCAGAACAACGAAATGTATGCGAATTGTCAGAGCTTAGGTGGATTTCAATAGAAATCCGTCTATGTCCCGTCCCTTAGGTTAGGTTCGGTTAGGTTAGGTTAGCAACTTTTTCGTTTTTTTCAGGTCTACACCCTCGAGCGATACGTCGTTGGACGCGGGGCGACGAGGGGAGAGCGGGGACGAAAAGATTGCGTCGGAATTTGGAAGAAAAATTTCGAGTTATTGCCAAAAAAGTGTAAAAATTTGTAACTTTAATAAATTTTTTATGTTCCAGGTATGAAATTTTCAGCGCCACAGCACTGAAAAGCAGCGGGAGCAACTGACCAGCAGAAATGGTATGTAAAAATTTGAAGAAACTTAGTAAAAAGGACCAATTTAGATAAGTTTTTCGGGGGGGTTAGGTTAGGTTAGGTTAGGTTAGGTTAGGTTAGGTTAGGTTAGGTTAGGTTAGGTTAGGTTAGGTTAGGTTAGGTTAGGTTAGGTTAGGTTAGGTTAGGTTAGGTTAGGTTAGGTTGGGGTGGGGAACCCCCCACAGTGCTTGCGTCCTCGTCGCGTTCCCTGGGCAACGACCCGGTTCTGACCACCGTAACGGAGTGGCAGACCGGTGTTCGGCTAAAGTGCACTGTGACGTCGTAGTCTTTACCTTGCGGTTACCTACGACACATGCGGAGGCTATGATGCCAAAACCTACGCGTGACGCCACTGGGCGTTTTATAAAAGGCCCTTCTCAGGGCCAACCCCAAGACGCAGACGCGTCGAAGTCCAGCCGCGCGCCTTCTGCGGCTAGCTTCTTTTGTGGGGCGGACGAGTTGTCGGACACTGACAACGTGTCCATCATGTCGGAGTCAGACGCATGTTCGACGGCGAGCGGTCGCCAAGAATCGCGGAAGCGGGCCTTCCTGAAGGAAAGGTCCGAAGGCTCCTCGGACTCAACGGGGAAGCCTAAAAAGAAGGTAAAGGCCAAGAAGACAACAGTCGCGGACACGCACGACGTGGGTCTCGCAGACGCCCAACGCCAGTTGGATCTAGCTCGGCGGGTGCAGCTCCAGCAAGATCTGAAGGAGCGGGTTGCTGCCAAAGAGCAACGGACGTGCGCCGCTCGGGCAAAATCCGGGTATGGCGCGTCCACTGTCCTCTACTCGGACCACTCCCTGGCCGAGCTGGAGCAGATGGCTCAGGAGGACCAAGAGGAGATCGTGGAGATCGCCTCCAAGTCCTCCAACCTAAAAGGGACTTTCCAAAAGTCCCTTAAATGTAGGGCCGCGAGCATACGCGGCATCGTCGGGGAATTGATTCTGCGCAAGGCCACTGACGAAACGCGGCAGCTGCAGGCGAAAGTCAATCGCCTGCAGTCAGAGGTCAGCCAGCTGCATCAGAAGCTGGCTGAAGCCACGGCCCGGCCAAACCAAGCCGAGCCGAGACCTGCGGCTGAAGGCCCCACCTCCTCAAACCTTGAGGATATGATCCGCAAGGTAATCATGGAGGAGAGGGCCTTCACGAGAGCCTGCTTCGCAGGCATCGAAGACCGGCTCTTGCCGGAGAAACGCCTGCGACCGCCGCTTGCGGCAGACAAGAGGCAGCACGAGCCAGGGCCGTCCTCCCAGAGGGAGGACGCCCTTCTCCCTTCTACCACCCCATCCAACCAGCAAGGGTGGACGAAGGTGGTCAGCAAGGGGAAGGGCAAGGCCAAGAAGAAGGCAGCGGCCGCCCCTGCCGCCCCTGCAATTACCCTCCCTGGCTCGTCTCAGACGACAGGCAAGGGAAAGGGGAAGGGGAAGGGGAAAAAGTCGGCCCCCAAGCCCGCCACCGCTGCTCCCGCAGCAAAAAGGGCCCCCGCCGGACAAAAGAAGAACCTCGTTCCTCCTAAAACCGCAGCCGTCGTGGTGACGCTCACCAAGGAGGCTGAGGAGCGGGGGGTGACGTACGCGTCCGTGATGAAACGGGCGCGTACCAACGCTGATCCCACCCAACTGGGGATCGGCGCAGTCTCGTGCCGCCGGACCCAGGCTGGGGCTCGCATTTTCGAGTTCCCTGGGGCTCAGGGCAGCGCAAACGCGGACCTCTTTGCGACCAAGTTGCAGGAGGTCATCGCGGACGTGGCCAAGGTGGGCAGGCCCGTAAAGTCTGCGACCTTAGAGGTGACCGATCTGGACGATTCGGTCACCAAAGAGGAGGTGGTGGCGGCGGTCGCAGCAATAGGGGGTTGTGACGTCGCAGCGGTGCAAGGCCGGGATATCAGACCCGGCCGCGGCGGCATGGGCACCATGCGCCTCGAGTGCCCAGTCGCCGCCGCCAAAGTTGTCCTCGCCAAGGGACGGCTTGCCGTCGGTTTTAGCTCGGGTGCAGTCAAGGCACTTGTAGATCAGCCTCTGCGCTGCTACAAGTGCTTCGGAGTTGGACACACCCGGGCCCTCTGTCCGTCCAAGGTTGATAGGACGGACAGCTGCTACCGCTGCGGCAAGGACGGGCACAAGTCCGCCTCCTGCAAGGCCGCCACGCCACACTGCGCGGTGTGTGCAGCTAGTGGCCGTCCAGCGGGCCACGTGATGAAGGGGAGGAACTGCAATCCTCCCCCCAAGAAGGGCAAAGCGCAGGCACCGACCCAGCCTGCCGCTGCAACCGCCGTTACCGAAACTTCGGCGGCCGTGGAGGAAGGGGGTGCGATGTCCATTGATGGATAGGGTCGAGCATCGTATCCTCCAGGCGAACACCAACCACTGCAGAGCAGCTCAAGATCTGCTGATGCAGACGATGGCTGAGTGGTTGGTGGATGTGGCGGTGGTTGCCGAGCCGTACTCGGTCCCTGGCCGTTGGCTGGGTGATCGGGACGGCTTGGTGGCATTAGTGTTGCGGTCTTCCACAGACTCCCCTCCCCTCTCGCTTTTGGAGAGGGGACCGGGATACGTGGCCGCCGCGTGGGGAGATATCGCCCTTGTGGGGGTCTATTTCTCCCCAAACCGCCCTCTGTCGGATTTCGAGAACTTTCTCGAAATCCTCACCGCAGTTGTTGGGAGGGCGGCGCCGCGCCAGGTCGCCGTATTGGGTGACCTGAACGCTAAGTCGGCGGCCTGGGGCAACCCGGCCGCCTCTTGCAACGTCCGAGGTCGCGCCGTTGAATTCTGGGCGGCTTCAACCGGTGTGTCCCTCCTAAACCGAGGGACAATCCACACGTGTGTGCGGCAACGGGGAGGGTCAGTGGTCGACGTTTCGTTTGCCACCCCCGTTCTAGCCGCCCGCGTCGTGAACTGGCGGGTGGAGATGGTGGAGACCTTGTCGGACCACCGATATGTGCGGTTCGACATCTCCACCCAGAGCCCCCGGGGGATGGTCCGCTCGGGCCAATCCCCTTTTCCGCGGTGGGCTCTCACCCACCTGGACAGGGAGGCCGCTGAGGAGGCGGCGTTCCTCCAGGACTGGCTCGCGCCCCCTATTAGAGTCCTGGACGTGGACGCCGCAGCGGTCCAGCTGAGGGGGTCTCTGACCGAGGTGTGCAAATCCAGCATGCCTCGGTCTCGCCGCCGTCCCCCCCCGTCGCGCCGTTTATTGGTGGTCGGAGGAACTGGCGGGGCTGCGGGCCGCCTGCGTGGCGGCCAGAAGGGCCTACACGCGGAGTCGACGGCGCCGCCCCCGAGACCCGGCCAATGAGGACCGCCTCTACGCCGTGTATGTAGAGGCGAAGACGGTCCTCAGGTCGGGAATGTGCGCCGCCGACGACTCGGCGAGAGCCGAGATGCTGGAGGGTCTCGACAGGGACCCGTATGGGAGACCGTATAAGGCGGCGCGGAATAAACTGCGCCCCTTTGGTCCCCCACTGACGGAGACCCTCGAGCCGGCATTGCTGGATGGGGTGGTCCGGTCCCTGTTTCCGTGCAGGACCGACTTCACCCCACCAGTGATGGACCCTCCACGGGAGGCGGCTCCGCCGGAGGAGGAAGTCCCCCCGGTCACGGTGGAGGAATTTCGCGCTGGGACTCTTCGCCTCCGCGCGAAGAAGACCGCCCCTGGACCGGACGGCGTGCCCGCACGGGTGGTGGCCATCGCCGCCTCCAAGATGGAGGACAGATTTCGGGACCTCTTCAGCGCGTGCTTCACGACTAGGAGGTTCCCGAAACTCTGGAAGGAGGGGCAGCTATGCCTCCTCCGAAAGGAGGGACGCCCGGCGGACTCCCCCTCGGCATACCGGCCCATCGTTCTGCTCGATGAGGTCGGTAAGTTGTTCGAGGGGATCGTCGCCGCCCGGCTGAATGGCCTCCTGCGGTTGGTGGGGCCGGACCTGTCGGACGCCCAATTCGGTTTCCGGAGGGGGCGTTCGACGATAGATGCGTTGGCCCTGCTCAAGGGCCAAGTGAGGGAGGCAGTGGAGGCAGGGGACGGAGTGTTGGCTGTGTCATTTGATATAGCCAACGCGTTCAACTCCGTCCCCCACTCGACAATCTTGGAGGCACTCCGGTACCACGGAGTGCCTCAATATCTGCGCCAACTCCTGGCCAGCTACTTGGAGGACCGAGCAGTCCTCCTTGTAGACAAGACGGCCAGAGTCAGGCGATATGGCGCGGAGTCCGGTGTTCCACAGGGGTCGGTCCTAGGACCCCTGCTGTGGAACATCGGATTCGATTGGCTCCTGCGGGGAACCCTCCTCCGTGGCACGAGTGTCATCTGCTACGCGGATGACACTCTTCTCACTGCCCGGGGGAGGGATTACAGGGAGGCGGCCAGTCTGGCCTCGGCTGGCGGATCCTTAGTCTCAGGAAGGATCCGCCGCCTAGGATTGAAGGTGGCGCTGAATAAGACCGAGGCCGTGTACTTCCACGGGCCTCGGCAGCGCACCCCTCCTGACGCCCACATCGTCGTGGAGGGCGTCACAGTCGCGGTCAGGGCCCAGATGAAATATCTGGGCCTCATACTCGACAGCAGGTGGCGCTTCGGCCCGCACTTCAGCGCGCTGTCGACCCGCCTGCTGAAGGCTGCGGATGCCCTCTCGTGGCTCCTTCCGAACCTGGGAGGGCCTAAGGCGCGATGCCGGCAATTGTATGCCCGCATTTTAAAGAGTATGGCCCTTTACGGGGCCCCCATCTGGGCGGACTCTCTCCACAGGAGGGAAAACGCCACCGCCATTCGTAGGCCCCAAAGGGCCATTGCACTGCGGGTGGCGAGGGCCTACCGCTCGGTAGGCTTTGCGGCGGCGTGCGCTCTGGCCGGCACCCCTCCTTGGGAGCTCGAGGCGTGGGTGCTTGCCAGAGTCTACGAGTGGACGGCGCGGCGAAAGGCGCTCGGGGAGCATCCTGCCGCGGAAGAGCGGGAGGCCGTCCGGCGAGAGGCGAGGGTGGCAATCGTCCATCATTGGACGGTGGACCTCGCCGCTGCCGCTTTCGGCCGTCGAACGTTGGACGCGCTCGGGCCAGTACTGCCAGACTGGCTCGAGCGGTCCCACGGTTTCCTCTCTTTCCGTCTGGTGCAGGTGTTATCCGGCCACGGATGCTTCGGATCCCACCTGCACCGAATCCGGAGGGAGGAAACCCCGGCGTGCCACGATTGCGGCGCGCCGGAGGACACGGCACAGCACACCCTCGAGGTGTGCCCCGCCTGGTCCGAGCTGCGCTGCGGTCTTGTCGCGGTGGTTGGGCAGGACCTGTCGCTTCCCAGCGTGGTCAGCTCCATGCTGGGAAGCGAGGAGGCCTGGTCGGCGCTCGCCTCCTTCTGCGAAGAAGTCATGTCGCAGAAAGAGGCAGCGGAGCGTGCGCGGGAGGACGACCCTCTCGCAGCGCCGCTCCGTAGGCGAAGGAGAGGAGGGAGAAGGCGACTGTACGATCGTCGTCTCCCTCCTGGTGGCGAATAGCGGGAGACAGGCGCGGGGGCGCCTTCTCCTGCACCGCACTATTCGCCACCATCGCGGAGCGGGAATGGCCGAGCACTCGCGGTCATTCCCGGGCCCCTTCCCAATGGGAGGGGCGTGAAGGGCCCGCTGTAAAGGCGGGCGGTCGTCTGAGGGGGACTAGATGTAAAGGCTCTGCCAGTTCCCTAGTCCTCCTCCTCATAGACGAGGCGGGAGTGCCGGGGGGGTTTTAGCCGGTAGGAGTCCGGCATAACCCGCGCCACGCCCCCGCGTGGCCGGGTATCCATGAGGATTTCCCCCCCGAAAACAAAAAAAAAAAAAAAAAAAAAAGGTTAGGTTGGGGTGCTAGGCCGGACAACCTCCTCGTGGTGCACCCTGGGCACCGCCGACCACCTCTTCAGTTTCCCTGTTGAGGTGGTCGACGGTGGCGGATAGTCTGGCATTGGGAGTCGTGTTTTGTCTGCCTCTTTCACTCTCTTCGGAGGGGGTCAGGGGCAGACCGGCGACGGGGGGGTAATGCGTCGCGTGGGTCATTCCTGGTACTGCTCTGTTCTCAGAGTGGACTGTGGAGTGGCACACGTGGCGCGGGGTCGGGGGGGTAAAGGTGATGGATGAATGAGTGTGTGTTTTTCGACCAAAGGTGATGGATGAACCGCGATAGCGTGATGTATGAATGGAAGGCTCCGAAAGGAGACGGTGTGTTTCGCGCGGCGCGTTTGCCATGCGCGATCCCGTTATTCTGCTTGGGTGTCGTGGACATGTCTCACGGCCCACTCAGAACCGGGGGTCCTGCCTTAACCGGCCGGACCGAGAGGAGACAACCTCAATAAAAAATCCGGAGATCCCGGCGTTGCGGTCCGTGACGCTGGGTGCTCGCAAGAGCGGCTGGGACGAAAACCAGCCATTAGCGGTCCCCCCCTGGGTACTTCCCGCCCCCCAGGTGTATAAAGGGTTACCGGGATACAGGGGTCTCTGTCCCGGTGGACCTCCCCTTCCCCCATTCTCGTGGGACTAATTATGGCAAGTTTAAAACTAAAATTTACGACGGAGAAAAACAAAAATGACGACCTAGGCAGGAACAAAGGAAAGGCAATGCGAAATGATTCGGATAAGATGACTGGTGCGGAGCGTAGCGACATGGGAGGGGCTACGTCTGCTAATAACGATGGAGAGCGGTTTCACGCCGCAAATAAGGAGAGGACAAGACCTGAGGAGGTTGAGTCGCCGATGCAGGTCACCGACGGCCCTATTTCCTCGAGGCCAGATAGTCGGGCGTCAGACACTGGGTGTGCCCAGAAACGGCCCCGACATAAAGCGGATGGGGACTCAAGTTCGGGCGGCTTTTCCAGTGATGAGAACCGCCCGGCTTCAAAGGCGTCCAAAGTGAGGGATGAGAAGAGCGGTCGCTCGTCCCCTGACTCTACCAGGGACAAGAAGGGTCGCTTTAAAAAGCAGAGTAGCGCTCAGGGGAAAACGACCCCAAGCGATGCTGCACCGGTGGACACCAGTGCCCGAGGAGAACAGGACCAGCCCTACACAATAATTGCGCCGGTGGAAAAGCTCTCGATAGAGGAGATAAAGGAGTTTGCGGACGGATTGATCGCCCAGATCCCCTATGTGGTGAATAAGACGCCATCTATGAAGCGGTCGCACGTCGAGCGGATGGACGAAACGACCTCAGGCCTCGCCAAAGTAATGCATCTCTTGAGCATAAGGGTTAGCAGATTGGGGGACACTGCAAAAGAAGCGAGGAAGATGGCTGCGGAAAACTCCGCTCTAAGGGCGGAATTGGCCCAGCTGCGTGGCGAGATGGATGCGCTCCGGGCGGAAGTCCGGAAGGCCAAAACCCCAACAACGACGACCACCCCACCGCCTCCGAGCGCTCCTTTTGAGCCGGAGGTGTTGAAACGCTCCATCATAGAGGCGGTGGGAACAATGGTGAACGCCCGGCTAGAGGCCATGGAGAGCAGGCTGCTGCCTGAGAGGAGTTTCCGCCCACCGCTGGCCTCGATTTCCGGGGTCCAGCCAGTGGCTGCGCCAAGGAGAGGCCCTACTGTGGAGTCAGCTGCATCAACAACAATAGAGGATCCTGGACCTCCCCCTCCCATCGTTTCGCGTGGGAGTGGAAAGTCCAAGACTAAAGAGAAAAAGAAGCAGCCAGCAGCTCCTTCTGCTAGCCCCGCTCCACCGGCTATAACCGGAGAGAGGACTACGGTGGACACCTGGACTACCGTGACCCGAAAAAAGGCGAAGCCCCGTTCTGGCCCCGCTAAAGCGGTGCAGGCTGCAAAGCCGAAACCGCCGCGGAAGCGGATCTTGCGACCCCCAAACACTTCGGCTGTGGTGCTTAAACTGCAGCCGGACGCCATTAAAAAGGGGGTCACTTACGAGGAAGTGTTCCGCAAGGCCAAAGGCCAAGTGGATTTAGAGGAGATGGGCATCCCAGCCCTTAATTTTAGGACGGCCGTGACGGGGGCGCGAATCCTCGTTCTCCCGGGGGCCACAAGTGGCGAAAAAGCCGATCTGCTGGCGGATCGGATGCGGGCCGCCCTTGGGGTGGATAATGTGGTGGTATCCCGGCCCGAGAAATGTGCAGACCTGCGCATCTCGGGCCTGGATGATTCGGTGGTGGCGGCGGAAGTGGCAGAGGCGATCGCCAAGTATGGCGAATGCCTGCCTGCCGCCGTAAAGGTGGGGGTAATCCGCCGTAATAAATCCGGCCTGGGCTCTGTATTGGTCAGTTGCCCGGTCGGGCCTGCCGGGATAATCGCCGGGGCTGGCCACTTGCTTGTGGGCTGGTCGTCGGCCCGGGCGTCGCTGTTGCCGGTTCGGCCTCTGCGTTGCTTCCGATGCCTAGAGGTTGGGCACGTTCGGGAGCGATGCACCGTAGAGGCCGACCGAAGTAGCGCCTGCTTCCGTTGTGGGCAGCTGGGGCACAAGTCGGAGGGATGTTCCGCCGCGCCGCACTGTTTAGTGTGCGCGGCGTCGAACAAACCCGCTGCCCACAGGCTCGGAAGCCTGGCCTGCGCTCCTGCGCCGGCCAAGAGGAGCAAGGGGAGGAGTGCTGCTGGGGCCAAAGCTCCGGTGCAGCCCACCCCTGCGGCCACTGAGGCCGCAGCTATAGGAGACGCGATGGCCACGTCGTAGTGGCTGTCGCGACTCCTGAGCCCTAAGGCGGCAGGCACGGGGGTGCCTGCCGCCCGTTCAGGGGCTCGTGAGGGGGTGCTGTGTTACCTGTACCAACACAGCACCACTCGGCCGGATGGGTGGCCATTTATGCCACCCAGCGAGGGGGCCTGCAAGGGCCAAGCCGTTCGGGGACGCGGGAGCTTACTGCGTTACCGTATCCCCGAGCCTTGCGGCACAGAGGGTACAGAGAGGGGTTTTAGTGGGTAGTCCGGGCTTTACACCCGGGAGTCCCACATACCCACCTGGGCCCCCCCGGGCTCGGGTGGGATGCGTAAATGCATTTCCCCTCTGAAAAAAAAAAAAAAAAAAAAAAAAGGTTAGGTTAGGTTAGGTTAGGTTAGGTTTTTTTTTTTTTTTTTTTTTTTTTTTTTTTGGGCCCTTTGACTTTAGTCAAAGGGTTAATAGGTTTTATGTTTAGGTACGAGTATGTGTATTTCGTCTCGATTGTATTATGGTGTTAAGTTTCGATTTTTAATTTCTCCTCTGCTAATGGATACAGAGAAGATTTGTTTTCAGTTAAAGGTTTTTAAGTGCGATTTATTCTTTTTAAGTTGTTTATAATGGATTTGATGAAAGTTATGAAAGATTTTATTGCGATGGGGTTTTTGGCTATGTCGTTAAGTTTAAAAGGGTCTATGTTTAGCATTGAGCATGCGCCTTCGTGATTAAGTCTAGTGTTGGTAAAAATTGGACAGTGTTTTAGGAGATGTTCTGTGTTCTGGGTTGTGGTGTCGTCGCATGGGCATGTACTGTCAGATGTTATTTTGAAGCGGTTTAGGTAAGATTTGTGGTAAGCATGGCCGGTAACAATTTGGGTAAGCTCGAAGCTGGTTGGAAAAAGTGTCCTAAATTCGGTGATTTGAGCTATGTTGGTGAACCATGCTTTAGTCCCTGCTCCTTGGGGACTATCTTCATACTCCTTTTGCCACTTTTCCATGGTTTCGGATCTTAGTATTCTCTTTGAGTGCGATAGAGGGAAAAAGTTGTGGTCGGTGGCCGTTTTTGCCGACGCTGCACTTTTGGCCGCGGCGTCGGCGCATTCGTTGCCCGGGATGTTATTGTGGGCTCGCACCCATGCGAATTTTATAGTGGTGGTCTGTTTTGTGTTTTGGATTATGTGGTGGATCGAGTTAACAGTAGGGTCTTTATTGTTTGTGTCTTGTATTGCAGCTAGTGAGGAGAGGCTGTCGGAGAGGATGTAGACTGTTTCCCGGATTTGTTCCCGCTCTATCCACATCAGGGCTGCCTCGATCGCCCTGAGTTCCGCCATGAAGACGGTGCAGGTTCTGCAGAGTTTTATTTTCTTTTGATTTATGATAGTGTTGTATCGGAATGCCACGTAGGCTGCACCTACATCTCCTGACTCGAGTTTACTTCCGTCGGTGTAAATTTGTATTGGGGTATTTGTTACTATTATGTTAAGTTCATCTATATTGTTTATTTTGTGGAATATTATTTTGTTGCGATGGGCTGGGTGCAATCTTTGACGGTTGGTTATTGGTTTTATGAGTTGAATGTCTTCGGGTAAGTCTGGTGAGATTCTTGTTCGTTTTATGGTTTCTATTTGGTGGAGCTCTCGTATCAGGAGATGCAGGGGGACGAATTGTGCCAGGGCGATCGAGGCAACGGCGGACACCGTCCTAAATGCGCGGATGGCTCGGATTGCGAACTGCCTTTGGAAACTGGTTAGCATTTTGCGAACACTATAGTATTTGACAGCGTCGCCCCAGACGCTTGCGGCATAAGTTATTATGGGCTGGACTACCTGTTTGTATATGGTTTCTACATTGGCTGGATGGATGCCCCAAGTGGGTTTGACAAATTTGCTTAGGTTTTTAAAGATTTTTGAAGCTTTCCGAATTATGTATTTTACGTGGCTGATGAAACTGAGGCGGTCATCCAGGATGACCCCGAGGAGCTTAATTTCTTTCATTATGGGGACTTTGGTTGAGTTGATGTAGAGTTCGGCGGTTTTAGTGGGCGACGTGAATGAGATGGCCTGCGTCTTTTCGGATGCGAATGATAATTTAACACTTTCGCCCCAGTCGGCTATTATTTTTAAGCACTCATTTGTGACTGCTTCTACGGCCTGCTTCGTGCGGCCTTTAACTATTAGCAGCACATCGTCGGCGAAGGCCTGTATGTGGGCCTCTTCTGGTAGTTGGATGTTCAGTAAATTGTCTAGAATTATGTTCCACAGAACAGGACCACATACAGAGCCCTGAATGCATCCCTTAGTTGTAGTTTTCGATGCCTCGTCCGTGCCGTAGTGCAGAGTGACCCTTCTGTCTTTGGTGTAATTGATTAACAGTTTGTATATATTTCTTGGGCACTTTAACTCTTTAAGACCTCTGTACATGGCGGGCCACCAAGCGTTGTCGAATGCCCCTCTTATGTCCAGTGACACAGCCAAGACCTGTTTTTTCTGTTGCTTTCCTTCGCGAATCTCGTTTATTGCGGTTTGAAGAGCATCAGTTGTTGATGTGCTTTCTTTGAAGCCAAATTGCCTGTCATTCATTCCATTGAGACTATCCGCCTTGTAAACTACGCGTTTTATGATAAGTTTTTCTAATAGTTTTCCAAATACGGGTAATAGGCCAATGGGTCTATAGGAGGATAATTGGCTAGTGTCGGCTTTATTGGGTTTTGGTATGATTTTGGCTATTGCGTGTTTCCAAGGTGTGGGGAAGTGATGTATTTTCAGGCTATGGTTCAGGATGTTAGTTAAAAAGTGGGGGAATATTTTGAAGAAGTTGTAACAAATGTCTGCAGTCAAGTGGTCGTCTCCGGGGGCTTTATTTGCGTTAATTGATGCGAGACAGTTCTCTATCTCGTCGACAGTGAATGGAGGGTCGTTTTCTGTATCAGGTTCGTCCTGTATTTGGTTTCTTAGTTCTTTTTGGTGCTGGGTTGTATCCTCGGTGTCATCAGCGTAGAAGTGGTCCAATAGGGCCTTGGCCGTGTTGGCGCATGTGGTGGTGAAGGTGTTGCCGCAATTTAGTGTTTGTGGGGGCCGTTGTGCAGATGTTTCCTTTATTATGCGGTTGGTCAGTGACCAGACGTTTTCTTTGTCTTGGGCAGTGCAGAATGCCCTGAAGTGCTCAGTGGATGTTTTCTTAAGAGCTGCTGCGTAGTTTTCTTTGAGCTGTTTTTGTTGGATGATAGCTTGGTCTAGAGGTTGATTTCGTGATTTCAGGTTGTGTAAGTGGTGGTGGGCTTTGATGCATTCCTTTTTCATGCTTTCTAGTTCTTCGTTCCACCAGGGGTTGTAAACTCCGTGGCGTAGTTTTTTAGGTATGGTTTTTTGACAAGTGGCTTGAATGATAAGGGTGAGATTGGTGATTAATTTATCGAGGTTTGCAGCATCGAGGCTTTCGAAGTTGGTATTAAGTATTTCAGATTCAATAATATTTTGTGTTAGTTTTTCTTTAAATGCATCCCAGTCGGCCATTTTAGATTGGTATTTAAAGGTTGAGTGGGTTTTTGCGGGTTTTACTTTGGCGTTGGTTTTGATTAGGTAGTGGATTGCATTATGGTCAGATTTAGTGCACGCAGAAGTGTTAACTTGCCAATCAGACATAAGGTCTATCATATTGTTAGAGACGGCTGTGATATCTATAATGGAGGATGTATGGCTGCCATATCGTATGGCTTCGAATGTTGGGACTCTACCAGAGTTGCAGACGGTCATGTCGTGGGAGGCGACGATGTCTACCACATCATTTCCTCGGGAGTCAGATGTTAATTCTCCCCATTCCGGATGTTTCCCGTTTACATCACCGCCTACGACTCGTAGCGATCCAGAGGTTGAACTGAGGAATGTATCTAATGCTACTAGGGTGTTGGAGGGGTCATTTCCAGGTTCTATATACACTGAGGCTATGTATAGTTTCCTCTGACCGAGGTGTAATTGGGCTATTGCTAAATTTGGGGTGGACAGCTGAGTGATGCCGAGTGCGAAACCGAAGCTATTTTTAATTAGAATGCATGCTTTGACACGCTCTGTTGTAGTGAATTGGAAGATGTTAATTCCAGATATTGAGTGCACGGTCGGATTGCGGCCCGTGTAGGGTTCAGTAATTAGAGCTATGTTGTAATCGTTTGATGTAAAATGTTGAATGAATTCATGTTGTGCCAGGTAACAACGTTGTACATTACATTGGATTATTTTTATAGGCTTAATAACCATAATCGGTTTGTTCATCAATGCGGGATTTGGCGAGTTTCAATTTTGGGCATAGTTTTGCGTTGACAGCGGTGTGGTTTGTGTTTATTTTGTTGTTACCTGTAGTAGATTTGACGTTGTGACGAGCGCAGTTGTAACATTTGCGTTTATTGTTGTCATCTTTGACAGGGCATGTTGTGAACGAGTGTTCAGTGGAGGCACAGTGTGAGCACGGGTGCACTTCCGAGGTGCATTTGGCTTTGGTGTGGCCGTATTGCAGGCATTTGAGGCATTGCACAAAGCGCGAGAAGTCCTCGGCGTGCACTTTGTTGTGGTCGACGTTTACGCGGCCGAGTTCGATTATTGATTTGCGTACGGCGGGTTTCACTTCGAGTACCGCGTTATATAAGTTCTTATTTCTATTGGAAAGCACGAAGCAGAAGCGAATGTCATCTGGAGAGAAGGAATTTTGGCAGCTTAATAGTTCGGCTACTTCACCCTTGGGCACATCCTTATTGATCCCCTTGAGTATGACTAAGGGGAGTCGAGGACGACCCTCTTCAGCCTTGAGATCTGGGATTTTGGCGACTTTGCTGATGATTTCATCGCATTGTTCCTTGGTGTCGAACTCGACACGAACCTTATTGTTGGCGAGTGGGTGTACTTTCGAAGGAGCGTATTTGAGAGATTTAAAGGATATCTCCTTTCTCCATTGGCTGAGGATTGTGCGAGAGGTCGCTTCGGGATTATTCGATTGAATGACGATTGCCGGTTTGGCGGGTGGCTTGGCTAGAACAGGAGGTTTGCTCATTGCAATCTCTGCGAAGCTGGGAACCGGGATGGGTGCCGGTGCAGGTGGAGCGATGTTGATTTTCGCGATCTCATCCCTTACACAAGAGATGATTTCGCCGGGATCTGCGAAGGGAGCGGGCGCAGGGATGATGATTTTGGCAATTTCATCTCTCATGCAAGAGATGAGGTCGCTTGTGTCGGGGATGGGTGCTGGGGGCGGGATGGTTATTTTAGCGATCTCATCCCTCACACAAGAGATGAGATCCTCTTTGAACTCTTGGTCGCTGGGCATTGGGGGGAGGGAGGGAAGGGATACAACGGTGCGGAGGGCGACGGATGCCTTCTTGATTTCCTCAGCTGCAATTTTAATTAGCCGCTTGTTCTGGGTCGTGACACTCTTGCCATCATTGACGGCGGTTATAATGCCGTCTGTGAGGCCGGATACCACGCGCATAAAGCTGGTGATGTCCCGCACCTCAGTAGCCGACGGCAGGTCAGGGGGCAAAATGTCAACTACGAATTTGCAGGACCGTCCGGCTGCCGAAGCGGGTGCCGGGGCGGTTGCCGATACAGTCGCTGGAACGGTCACCGGAGCGGGCACTAAAGCGGCTGCTGGAGTTACCGGGCCGGTTGTTAGAGCGGGTGCTGGAGGGGGAACTTTGGCTTTTGCCGGGGCGGTTGTTAGAGCGGGTGTTAGAGGGGGAACTGCGGCCTTAGCCGGCGCGGTTGGTAGAGCGGGTGCTGGAGCGGGTGTCGAGGAGGCCGCCGGGGCGGCCGCCGGGGCGTCCCGGCTCCCTCGCCGGGTCCGACCGGGCGGCGGGGTTTTAAACATTGTGCTTTTCAGCCTAAAAAGTTTCCTAAGGTTTGTGTGTTACCAAATTGCCAGATGAAATGTGTAAAAGTAAGTTATTAGTAATTTGAAATGTGGGTTTTATCAGATTTTTCTTAACAAGGAATTGGCCTCAACTCGAAATTGTAGGTGTTTTAAAGATTATTACTTTCAGAAGCGTATCAAGCTCGCCGTCAAAGGTCTATGCCTATAATCAAATTTGATTAAAAACAATATTTAAAATTTAAAAATATACTGGATTTTAAGAAAATATATGTGGATGATGTTCTGTACCCTACTTATCCAATGTAGTAAATCACAAATGGGTGGGTGGGGGGGGGTTAGGTTAGGTTAGGTTAGGTTAGGTTCTCCCGGGGAACCCCCCACAGTGCTTGCGTCCTCGTCGCGTTCCCTGGGCAACGACCCGGTTCTGACCACCGTAACGGAGTGGCAGACCGGTGTTCGGCTAAAGTGCACTGTGACGTCGTAGTCTTTACCTTGCGGTTACCTACGACACCTGCGGAGGCTATGATGCCAAAGCCAACGCGTGACGCCTCTGGGCGTTTTATAAAAGGCCCTTCTCAGGGCCAACCCGAAGACGCAAACGCGTCGAAGTCCAGCCGCGCGCCTTCTGCGGCTAGCTTCTTTTGCGGGGCGGACGAGTTGTCGGAAAGTGACAACGTGTCCGTTATGTCGGAGTCGGACGCAGGTTCGACGGCGAGCGGTCGCCAGGAATCGCGTAAGCGGGCCTTTCTGAAAGAAAGGTCCGAAGGCTCCTCGGACTCTACGGGGAAGCCTAAAAAGAAGGTGAAAGCCAAAAAGCAGACAGTCGCAGACACTCATGACGTGGGTCTCGCAGACGCTCAACGCCAGCTGGACCTGGCTCGGCGGGTGCAGCTCCAGCAAGACCTGGAGGAGCGGGTTGCTGCCAAAGAGCAACGGACGTGCGTCGCTCGGGCCAAGTCCGGGTATGGCGCGTCCAGTGTTTTATACTCGGACCATTCCCTGGCCGAGCTAGAGCAGATGGCTCAGGAAGACAAGGAGGAGATCGTGGAGATCGCCTCAAAGTCCTCCAACCTAAAAGGGACTTTCCAAAAGTCCCTTAAATGCAGGGCCGCGAGCATGCTTGGCATCGTCGGTGAACTGATGCAGCGTACGGCGACTGATGAAACGCGGCAGCTGCAGGCGAAAGTCAATCGCCTGCAGTCAGAGGTCAGCCAGCTGCATCAGAAGCTGGCTGAAGCCACGGCCCGTCCAAACCAAGTCGAGCCGAGACCTGCGGCTGAAGGCCCCGCACCCTCAAACCTTGAGGATATCATCCGCAAGGTCATCATGGAGGAGAGGGCCTTCACAAGAGCCTGCTTCGCAGGTATTGAAGACCGGCTCTTGCCGGAAAAACGCCTACGACCGCCGCTTGCGGCGGACAAGAGGCAAAACGAGCCGGGGCCGTCCTCCCAGAGGGAGGATGCCCTCCTCCCTACCACCACCCCATCCAACCAGCAAGGGTGGACAATGGTGGTCAGCAAGGGAAAGGGCAAGGCCAAGAAGAAGGCAGCGGCCGCCCCTGCCGTCCCCGCTACTACCCCCGCCAGCTCGTCTCAGACGACAGGCAAGGGAAAGGGGAAGGGGAAGGGGAAAAAGTCGGCCCCCAAGCCCGCCACCGCTGCTCCCGCAGCAAAAAGGGCCCCCGCCGGAGAAAAGAAGAACCTCGTTCCTCCTAAAACCGCAGCCGTCGTGGTGACGCTCACCAAGGAGGCTGCGGAGCAGGGGGTGACGTACGCGTCCGTAATGAAACGGGCGCGTACCAACGCTGATCCCACCCAACTGGGGATCGGCGCAGTCTCGTGCCGCCGGACCCAGGCTGGGGCTCGCATTTTCGAGTTCCCTGGGGCTCAGGGCAGCGCAAACGCGGACCTCTTTGCGACCAAGTTGCAGGAGGTCATCGCGGACGTGGCCAAGGTGGGCAGGCCCGTAAAGTCTGCGACCTTAGAGGTGACCGATCTGGACGATTCGGTCACCAAAGAGGAGGTGGTGGCGGCGGTCGCAGCAATAGGGGGCTGTGACGTCGCAGCGGTGCAAGGCCGGGATATCAGACCCGGCCGCGGCGGCATGGGCACCATGCGCCTCGAGTGCCCAGTCGCCGCCGCCAAAGTTGTCCTCGCCAAGGGACGGCTTGCCGTCGGCTTTAGCTCGGGTTCAGTCAAGGCACTTGTAGATCAGCCTCTGCGCTGCTACAAGTGCTTCGGAGTTGGACACACCCGGGCCCTCTGTCCGTCCAAGGTTGATAGGACGGACAGCTGCTACCGCTGCGGCAAGGACGGGCACAAGTCTGCCACCTGCAAGGCCGCCACGCCACACTGCGCGGTGTGTGCCGCTAGTGGCCGCCCAGCGGGCCACGTGATGAAGGGGAGGAACTGTAATCCTCCCCCTAAGAAGGGCAAAGCGCAGGCGCCGACCCAGCCTGCCGCTACTACCGCCGTTCCTGAAACTTCGGCGGCCGTGGAGGAAGGGGGTGTGATGTCCATTGATGGATAGGGTCCAACATCGCATCCTCCAGGCGAACGCCAACCACTGCAGAGCAGCCCAGGATTTGCTGATGCAAACAATGGCTGAGTGGTTGGTGGACGTGGCGGTGGTTGCCGAGCCGTACTCGGTCCCTGGCCGTTGGCTGGGAGATCGGGACGGCTTGGTGGCATTGGTGTCGCGGTCTTCCACAGACTCCCCTTCCCTCTCGCTTTTAGAGAGGGGACCGGGATACGTGGCCGCCGCGTGGGGAGATATCGCCCTTGTGGGGGTCTATTTCTCCCCAAACCGCCCTCTGTCGGATTTCGAGAACTTTCTCGAAATCCTCACCGCAGTTGTTGGGAGGGCGGCGCCGCGCCAGGTCGCCGTATTGGGTGACCTGAACGCTAAGTCGGCGGCCTGGGGCAACCCGGCCGCCTCTTGCAACGTCCGAGGTCGCGCCGTTGAATTCTGGGCGGCTTCAACCGGTGTGTCCCTCCTAAACCGAGGGACAATCCACACGTGTGTGCGGCAACGGGGAGGGTCAGTGGTCGACGTTTCGTTTGCCACCCCCGTTCTAGCCGCCCGCGTCGTGAACTGGCGGGTGGAGATGGTGGAGACCTTGTCGGACCACCGATATGTGCGGTTCGACATCTCCACCCAGAGCCCCCGGGGGATGGTCCGCTCGGGCCAATCCCCTTTTCCGCGGTGGGCTCTCACCCGCCTGGACAGGGAGGCCGCTGAGGAGGCGGCGTTCCTCCAGGACTGGCTCGCGCCTTCGCCAAGAGCCCTGGACGTGGACGCCGCGGCGGTCCAGCTGAGGGGGTCTCTTACCGAGGTGTGCAACTTCAGCATGCCTCGGTCTCGCCGCCCACCCCCCCGTCGCGCCGTTTATTGGTGGTCGGCGGAACTGGCGGGGCTTCGGGCCGCCTGCGTGGCGGCCAGGAGGGCCTACACGCGGAGTCGACCGCGCCACCCCCGAGACCTGGCCAATGAGGATCGCCTCTACGCCGCGTACGTAGAGGCAAAGGCGGTCCTCAGGTCGGCAATGTGCGCCGCCGACGACTCGGCGAGAGCCGAGATGCTGGAGGGTCTGGACAGGGACCCGTATGGGAGACCGTATAAGGCGGCGCGGAATAAACTGCGCCCCTTTGGTCCCCCACTGACGGAGACCCTCGAGCCGGCATTGCTGGATGGGGTGGTCCGGTCCCTGTTTCCGTGCAGGACCGACTTCACCCCACCAGTGATGGACCCTCCGCGGGAGGCGGCTCCGCCGGAGGACGAAGTCCCCCCGGTCACGGTGGAGGAATTTCGCGCGGGGACTCTTCGCCTCCGCGCGAAGAAGACCGCCCCTGGTCCGGACGGCGTGCCCGCTCGTGTGGTGGCCATCGCTGCCTCCAAGATGGAGGAGAGATTTCGGGACCTCTTCAGTGCGTGTTTCACGACTGGGAGGTTCCCAAAAATTTGGAAGGAGGGGCAATTATGCCTCCTCCGAAAGGAGGGACGACCGGCGGACTCCCCCTCGGCATACCGGCCCATCGTTCTGCTCGATGAGGTCGGTAAGTTGTTCGAGGGGATCGTCGCCGCCCGGCTAAATGGCCTCCTGCGGTTGGTGGGGCCGGACCTGTCGGACGCCCAATTCGGTTTCCGGAGGGGGCGTTCGACGATCGATGCGTTGGCCTTGCTCAAGGGCCAAGTGAAGCAGGCAGTGGAGGCAGGGGACGGAGTGTTGGCTGTGTCATTTGATATAGCCAACGCGTTCAACTCCGTCCCCCACTCGACAATCTTGGAGGCACTCCGGTACCACGGAGTGCCTCAGTATCTGCGCCAACTCCTGGCCAGCTACTTGGAGGACCGAGCTGTCCTCCTTGTGGACAAGACGGCCAGAATCAGGCGATATGGCGCGGAGTCCGGTGTTCCACAGGGGTCGGTCCTAGGACCCCTGCTGTGGAACATCGGATTCGATTGGCTCCTGCGGGGAACCCTCCTCCGTGGCACGAGTGTCATCTGCTATGCGGATGACACTCTTCTCACTGCCCGGGGGAGGGACTACAGGGAGGCGGCCAGTCTGGCCTCGGCTGGCGGATCCTTGGTCTCAGGAAGGATCCGCCGCCTAGGGTTGAAGGTAGCGCTGAACAAGACCGAGGCCGTGTTCTTCCACGGGCCTCGGCAGCGCATCCCTCCTGACGCCCACATTGTTGTGGAGGGCGTCACCATCGCGGTCAGGGCCCAGATGAAATATCTGGGCCTTATACTCGACAGCAGGTGGCGCTTCGGCCCGCACTTCAGCGCGTTGTCGACCCGCCTGCTGAAGGCCGCGGATGCCCTCTCGTGGCTCCTCCCGAATCTGGGAGGGCCTAAGGCTCGATGCCGGCACTTGTATGCCGGCATCCTGAAGAGCATGGCTCTATACGGGGCCCCCATCTGGGCGGACTCCCTCCACAGGAGGGAGAACGCCACCGCCATCCGCAGGCCCCAAAGGGCCATTGCACTGCGGGTGGCGAGAGCCTACCGCTCGGTAGGCTTCGCGGCAGCGTGCGCTCTGGCCGGCACCCCTCCTTGGGAGCTCGAGGCGTGGGTGCTTGCCAGAGTCTATGAGTGGACGGCGCGGCGAAGGGCGCTCGGGGAGCACCCCGCCGCGGAAGAGCGGGAGGCCGTCCGGCGAGAGGCGAGGGCAGCAATCGTCCACCATTGGACGGAGGACCTCGACTCCGCCGCCTTTGGCCGTCGAACGCTGGACGCGCTCGGGCCAGTACTGCCAGACTGGCTCGAGCGGTCCCATGGTTTCCTCTCTTTCCGTCTGGTGCAGGTGTTATCCGGCCACGGATGCTTCGGATCCCACCTGCACCGAATCCGGAGGGAGGAAACCCCGGCGTGTCACGATTGCGGCGCGCCGGAGGACACGGCACAGCACACCCTCGAGGTGTGCCCCGCCTGGTCTGAGCTGCGCCGCGGTCTTGTCGCGGTGGTTGGGCAGGACCTGTCGCTTCCCAGCGTGGTCAGCTCCATGCTGGGAGGCGAGGTGGCCTGGGTGGCGCTCGCCTCCTTCTGCGAGGAAGTCATGTCGCAGAAGGAGGCAGCGGAGCGTGCGCGGGAGGACGACCCTCTCGCAGCGCCGCTCCGTAGGCGAAGGAGAGGAGGGAGAAGGCGACTGTACGATCGTCGTCTCCCTCCTGGTGGTGAATAGCGGGAGTCAGGCGCGGGGGCGCCTTCTCCCGCACCGCACTATTCACCACCCCCGTCGGGCGGGAATGGCCGAGCACTCGCGGTCATTCCCGGGCCCCTCCCCACAGGGAGGGGCGTGAAGGGCCCGCTGTAAGGCGGGCGATCGTCTGAGGGGGACTAGATGTAAAGGCTCTGCCGGTTTCCTAGTCCCCCTCCTCATAGACGAGGCGGGAGTGCCGGGGGGGTTTTTAGCCGGTAGGAGTCCGGCATAACCCGTGCCGCGCCCCCGCGTGGCCGGGTATCCATGAGGATTTTCCCCCCCGAGAACAAAAAAAAAAAAAAAAAAGGTTAGGTTCTCCCGGAGCTAGGAATAGATACGGTGACGGTCCGCAGAACCGCCACCGGTGCCAGGATCATCGAGATCCCTGGCTCCCAAGGGGGCGTGAAGGCGGACCAGCTGGCGGAAAGGCTCAGAGAGGCGCTGGCAGGTGTGGCTGTGGTGGCGAGGCCAACGAAACGTGCGGACATACGCATAGTCGGCCTCGACGACTCCATAACACGGGAGGAGGTAGTCACGGAGGTGGCCAAGAAGGGGGGTTGCGATCCGGCCCAAATAAGGGCTGGAGAAATCCGCACTGGCTCTGGAGGTGACGGCGGCATATTTATATCGTGCCCCGTCGCTGCGGCGAAGGCCTTGGTGGAGGCGGGCCGCTTCCTTGTCGGTTGGAGCTCGGCGCGGGTGTTGGCCCTGGACGTGAAGCCCATGCGGTGCTTCCGCTGCATGGGCATAGGGCACACGCGCCCGCTGTGCCCCTCGGCCATCGACAGGGGTAACTTGTGCTACCGGTGTGGGAGGGGGGGTCACAGAGCGGCGTCGTGCAAGGCAGCTATGCACTGTGCCGCCTGTTCCCACGCGGGTAGGCCCGCGGAGCACATAATGGGGGGGGAAAAGTTGCAACCCCCCCTCCACGAAGGGCAAGGGGGCCCCTTGGACAAGGGCCCCAACGACTGACGGTGGCCTAAGGCCGGAGGAGGCTGACATGGAACACTAATGTGTGACAATGTCAGCTTCCTCCAGGGTAACTTGAACCACTCTGCCGGGGCGCAGGACCTTTTCCTGCAGTCCATGGCGGAGTGGGGCATTGGCGTTGCCGTCGCCGCGGAGCCATATTTCGTACCAGCCCGGCCCAACTGGGCCGGGGATCTGGATGGCTCCGTGGCCATCGTCGGTCGGACGGAGGGAGTCCCTATCGTGGTGAGGGAGAGGGGAGCCGGGTATGTGGCGGCCGAATGGGGAGAGTATGCCATCATTGGTATTTACTTCTCCCCTAACAGGCCGCTGCGGGATCTAGAGGTATTCTTAGACGCTCTAGGCCCGGTGGTGAGGAGGATGTCCCCTCTCCCGGTTGTGGTGGTGGGCGACCCCAACGCCAAGTCAAGGGCGTGGGGGGAGGTCCGGACGGACCCTCGGGGGGCAGCAGTGGAGGAGTGGGCAGTCGAGTCCGGACTGTCCCTCCTCAACACTGGGACGGCGCACACGTGCGTGCGGCACAATGGCGGCTCAGTGGTGGACATCTCGTTCGCCACACCAGCCGTCGCACGCCGCGTGCGCAACTGGCGTGTGATGGGAGAGGTGGAGACACTCTCGGACCACCTCTACATAAGGTTCGAGGTGTCTTCCTCCCCCCAGACTATGCCGTCCTCCTCTCCCCGGGTTGGGGAGGCGTTCCCTCGGTGGGCGATTGGCCGCCTCGACCGGGAGATGGCGGAGGAGGCGGCCATAGTTCAGGCGTGGTGCGCTCGGGTCGCCGCGTCGGAGGGGGTGGACGAGTCTGCCACCCGCTTCCGTGCCGCCTTCACGGCAGTTTGTGATGCGGCTATGCCGCGAACCCGACGTCGTCCGCCGAGGCGGGCGGTGTACTGGTGGTCGACGGAGATATCCCGCCTCCGCGTAGCATGTACGGCGGCGAGGCGGGAGTACCAGCGCAGCCGTCGGCGGGCGGTCCGGGACCTGGTGAGGGAGGGCCAGTTGCATGAGGGGTACAGAGGTGCCAAACTGGCTCTGCAACTGGCCATCACTCGGGCGAAGGAGGAGGGTTGGGAGGAGACGCTGTCCGGTCTGGATGCGGATCCCTGGGGGCGCCCGTACAAAGCGGCTCGGAACAAATTCCGAGCCGCGGGACCCCCCTTGACGGAGACGATGCATCCAGACCTGCTGGACAGCGTCGTAGAGGCCCTCTTCCCGGATCGCCCGGACTTCACCCCACCGCCCATGCGCCTCCCCGTCGGAGAAGCTCAGGCCGAAGACACCTCCATCCCCCCAATCACAGAAGGGGAGATGGAGGAGGTGGTGGAGCGCCTCCGCAAAAAGCGGAGGGCGCCGGGCCCAGATGGCGTACCTGGCAGGGTGCTGGCCATTGCCCTCACGCACATGGGCGAGGGGCTCCGGGAACTTTTTGACCGATGTTTAACATCAGGTCAGTTCCCGGAGCCGTGGAAGGAAGGCCGCCTGTGCCTGTTGGCGAAAGAGGGTCGGCAGCCTGACTGCCCGTCGGCCTTCCGGCCGATCGTGTTGCTGGATGAGGTGGGAAAGGCTCTGGAGAGAGTCGTGGCTTCCCGCCTCATCCGGCATCTGTCGGAGGAGGGGCCCGATTTATCGGACCACCAGTTCGGCTTCAGGGCTGGGCGGTCCACGACGGACGCCCTGATGGCCCTGAAGTCGTGGTCGACGGAGGCGACCAACCGGGGGGAAAAGGTGTTGGCGGTATCGTTGGATATCGCCAACGCCTTCAACAGCCTGCCTTTTGAGGCGATACTGGCGGCGCTCCGCTTCCACGGAGTGCCCCAGTACCTTCGGCGGCTGTTGGAGGGATACCTCCTGGGGAGAAAGGTCGCCTACGTCGACAGGCGAGGGGTGGTGGTCCGGCGGGCGGTCGGGTGTGGGGTCCCACAGGGCTCTGTCCTTGGCCCAATCCTGTGGGACCTGGGCTACGACTGGGTGCTCCGTGGCAACCTCCTGCCACGGATGCGTGTCATCTGCTATGCAGATGACACCCTAGTCGTAGCCAGAGGGGGGAGTTGGAGGGAGGTGCAGCTGCTGGCCACAGTGGGCACCTCCCTGGTGGTGGCCCGCATCGAGGCGCTGGGCCTTAGGGTGGCGGCGGAGAAGACCGAGGCCCTTCTTTTCCATGGGCCTCGGGGTGGACCGCCCCCTGGGGCGGCGATTGATGTGGGCGGGGTGAGGGTCCGGGTGGGGACCCAGATGAAGTACCTGGGCCTCCGCCTGGACGGGCGGTGGAGCTTTGGGGACCACTTCCACGGACTGGTCCCCAAGCTCGTGGGGGCGGCAGCAGCGCTGGGAAGGCTGCTGCCAAACTCGGGGGGGCCGGGGACCACCTGCCGCCGGCTGTATGCGGGGGTGGTCCGCAGCATGGCCCTGTACGGGGCCCCGGTGTGGGTGGATGCCCTCAGTGCCACCAATGTCCGTCTGCTGCGCAGGGCGCAGCGGACGGTGGCACTGAGGGTGATCCGGGGGTACCGTACGGTATCCGGGGGGGCGGCCTGCGTGCTCGCGGGCAGCCCCCCGTTCGAGTTGGAGGCCCGGGTTCTCGCCGCCGTCTATCAGCTCAAGGCGGCGAGACGCGGTGACGGTCAGCGCCCGACGTTTGAGGAGGTAGTGGACGCCAGACGTCGGGCGCAGCAGGAGTCGCTGCGGCGATGGGCGGAGGACCTGGCGGACTCCCTCTATGGTCTTCGCACCATAGACGCAGTCCGTCCGGTCCTCGAGAGATGGGTGGGGAGGCCTCGGGGCTCCCTGACGTTTAGGCTGGTGCAGGTGCTGACGGGACATGGGTGTTTTGGTCGGTACCTGCACCGAATAGCCAGGAGGGAGCCCACCGCCGCGTGCCATGAGTGTGGCGCGGCGGAAGACACCGCGCAACACACCCTGGAAGAGTGTGTTGCGTGGGTCGAGCAGCGCCGCATTCTGGTTGCGGCGGTCGGAAGGGACCTCTCACTGCCGAGCATAGTTCTGTCTATGCTCGACAGTGAGGGGGCCTGGGAGGCGATGGCCTCTTTCTGCGAGGACGTGATGTCGCGGAAGGAGGCCGCGGAGCGGGCCAGGGAGGAAGACCCCCTGGCAGATCCGCTCCGGCGCAGACGTGTGGGGAGGAGAAGGAGGCGCTACGATCGCCTTCTTCCTCCCCACTAGCCGAAATCAGGTGGTGGGTCGGGGGACCTACTACCTATTGCACGATTTCGGCCGTCTGGGGGATGACTGGGGTGGTACCAGGTCGTCCCCCTTTTAGCGCCTGTGGCCCGGCAAGTCATTGCCGGGCCGTCCGCCGGGGCGTCTCGGAGCATTTCCCATGGTCCCGGGGCGCCCCTCTGCATGGTGGAGGGTGGTACACCGTTGGTTTTTAGTGGGTATACCTTCGGGGACTCCCACATACCCCTCTCGACTCCCCCGAGTTGGGAGGGGACCCATAAAGGGTTTTCCAACGAAAAAAAAAAAAAAAAAAAAAAAAAGGTTAGGTTAGGTTAGGTTAGGTTAGGTTAGGTTAGGTTAGGTTAGGTTAGGTTAGGTTAGGTTAGGTTAGGTTAGGTTAGGTTAGGTTCAAAGGGGTGGCTCCATAGTCGACGTATCGTTCGCTTCCTCTGCTGTCACAGCGCGAGTCCGGGAATGGCAGGTCCTCGAGGGGGTTGAGACGTTGTCTGACCATCGCTACATCAGATTTAACGTCTCCCCCACTCGAGGGACTGACCTGACACGCCGGCCTCTGAGTCAGCGGTCACCTTTTCCGAGGTGGGCATTGAGCCGCCTGGATCTGGACGCCTTGAAAGAGGCGTCGATTGTCCAGGCATGGCTAAGACGGCCAGAGTCGCCGATAGAGGCTGAGGAGGAGGTGGCGTGGCTCAGTACCACCATGACTGCGATCTGCAATGCAGCCATGCCGCGTGCCGGACGCCGACCCCCAAAGAGGCAAGTATACTGGTGGTCAAGGCAGATAGCAGACTTGCGTGAGGCCTGTGTGCGAGCGCGCCGCGAGTACACTAGGCAGCGGAGGCGGCGCCCCCGCAATGAGGAGCTGGAAGGACAACTCTATGATGCCTACAGGGGTATCAAAGAGGCTCTTGTGCTGGCTATCCAAAGTTCCAAAACCGAAGCCCGAACAGAAATGCTGGAGGGTCTCGATCGAAATCCATGGGGGCGCCCATACCGGATGGCGATTCATAAATTGCGAGGCCAGGCGCCCCCACTCACCGAAACCCTTCCAGTGGATCGGTTGGAGAACATTGTGGCTGCCCTGTTCCCCGTCGGGCCTGATGGCGGCACATCAGTAACAGGACGGGCCGCGTATACCAGTGGTGACATTCCACCGATAACGACGGACGAATTTGAGGCTGCAGTTCAGAGGCTCAGAGGCAAGCGAACGGCCCCAGGGCCTGACGGAATACCCGGTCGGGTCTTGGCTCTGGCGCTGGATGAAATCGGAGACAGGGTCCGGTCTTTGCTAGATGGCTGCCTTGCGGTGGGGTGCTTTCCAGGGAACTGGAAACGCGGCAGACTCGTTCTCCTACAAAAGGAGGGACGTCCTCCCGATTCGCCGTCAGCTTACCGGCCAATCGTGTTGCTAGACGAGGCGGGCAAACTTTTCGAGCGGGTGCTCGCCGCTCGAATCGTCCGGCACCTAAGAGAGGTTGGCCCGGATCTGGCGGACGCTCAATACGGGTTCCGAGAGGGTCGGTCGACCATAGACGCTATTCTTCGCGTCAAAACCCTCTCGGAGGAAGCGATGGCCCGGGGTGGGGTGATGCTGGCGGTGTCCCTAGACATCGCCAACGCTTTTAACACACTGCCCTTTTCCCGTGTTCTGGAAGCGCTCCGACATCACCGAGTGCCTCTTTACCTCCGGAGGGTAGTGGAAAGTTATTTCCAGGGTAGGAGTGTCGTCTGCCAAGCGAGTGACGGCCGACTGCTGAGTCGAGAGGTGGGCTGCGGCGTTCCACAGGGGTCGGTCTTAGGCCCACTCCTGTGGAACATCGGGTATAACCGGGTGCTTCGCGGCTCCCTATGTCGAGGACTCCACGTCGTCTGCTATGCAGACGACACTCTTTTGTGTGCCCGAGCGGGAAGCTTGGAGGAGGCGGCTGAGTTGGCTGAGGAGGGAACCGCGATAGTAATTCGCAGGATAGAGCGGCTTGGGCTGAGAGTGGCCTTCTCCAAAACGGAGACTATCTGTTTCCGCGGGCCACGTAAAAGGCTGCCTTCAGGATTTAGTATCCATGTCGGCAACACTGTTGTCGAGGTTAAGAACCAGATGAGTTACCTGGGCCTCGTCCTCGACAACAAGTGGAGTTTCTCCGCGCACTTCAGGCGACTAGTTCCGAAGCTCGTCGGAGCAGCCGGAGCGCTCAATCGGCTCTTGCCGAATCAAGGGGGCCCAGAGGCAGTCTGCCGCCGGCTCTACAGTGGGGTGATAAGGTCCATGGCCCTTTACGGTGCGCCAGTGTGGGCGGACGCCCTGACTGGCCAAAATAGGATGCTCTTGAGAAGACCACAGAGAATGATGGCAGTCAGGGCGATACGAGGATACCGCACAATATCCTTCGAGGTGGCGTGCGTATTAGCCGGATCCCCTCCATGGGATCTAGAGGCGGAAGTCCAGGCCAAAGTGTTCCGCCATAAAGCGGCATCTCGGAGCCAGGGCGGCGCTCCCTGGATCGAAATACAGAGGTGGAGGCAGCTCGCCCAGAGGGCAGCCTTAAGAAAATGGAAGGAGCGACTAGCGGACCCCAGTGCTGGTCACGCGACCATAAGAGCTTTTCGGCCACACTTTGAAGGGTGGCTTAACAGGGAGCACGGGACGCTCACCTACCGGCTCACGCAGGTCCTGTCGGGGCATGGATGCTTCGGCAGGTACCTGTTCAAGGTGGCCGGTAGGGAAGCGAACATGTCATGCCACGAATGTGGCGCCGAGGAGGACACTGCACAGCACACGCTCGAGCAGTGCCCTGACTGGGAGGAGCAGCGCTGTGCACTTGTCGACGCCATAGGAAGGGATCTCTCCCTTCCGACTGTGGTCCGCGCCATGGTCGGTAGCGAGAGGTCATGGGTGGCTATCTCCTCTTTTTGCGAGGAGGTGATGGCAAGAAAGGAGGCGGCGGAAAGGGCTAGGGAGGTCGATCCCTTTGCCAACCCCATTCGCCGAAGGAGAACCGGGCGGAGGAGGCGAGCAGCCGCCGACCTCATGCCACCGTAGAGAGGGTCTGCGAGCGACAGGAACGGGGGTCCCCTGTCGCTCGGGCAGAACATATGGCCCTCGAGTCTGTAGGGTGCACCACGTGTTCTGGATGTACCCTTTCCCCTAGAGCAGTACGCGGGCGGGGCTCTACCCGCAAGTAGGAGGGTCCGTGTAAACGGACAGCCGCTGGTGGGTTTCAGAAGACTACATGTGACCCCTGCGACTCACCACCACTTAGCGGAGCGGCGGAACACCAAGGGGTTTTAGTGAGTAGGAGTCTCACATCACCAGTCTGCCTCCCCCGTGGCAGACTGGTATCCATGATGGATTTCCCCTTGTAAAAAAAAAAAAAAAAAAAAAAAAAAAAAAAAAAAAAAAAAAAAAGGTTAGGTTAGGTTGGGGTGCGTGCTGGACAACCTCCTCGTGGTGCACCCTGGGCACCGCCGACCACCTCTTCAGCATCCCTGTCGAGGTGGTCGACGGTGGCGGATAGTCCGGCTAGGGAGTCGTGTTTTGTCTGCCTCTTTCACTCTCTTCGGAGGGGGTCGGGGGCAGACCGGCGACGGGGGGGTAATGCGTCGCGTGGGTCATCCTGGTACTTCTCTGTTCTCAGAGTGGACTGTGGAGTGGCACACGTGGCGCGGGGTTGGGGGGGGTAAAGGTGATGAATGATTGAGTGTGTGTTTCCGGCAAAGGTGATGGATGAATCGCGGCTGCGTGAGGTATGATTGGAAGTCCCCGAGAGGGGACGGTATGATTCGTGCGGTGTTGTGCCAGGTGCACGCGGCTTTTGCCGCCGCCGGACGATCCCGTTATCCCACCGGAGGTGTCGTGGTATCACGTCTCGCGGCCGATGATGGTGGGACCGGGGGCCTGGCCTTAATTGGCTGGGCCGCGTGGTCGGAATCCACAATAAAAATGACCTATCCGCCCCTGAGAGGGCGAGGAGGTGCTGGCGGGAGGCCAGCAGAAAGAGGTAGGGATCCCAGGGAACCGGCCGACACCCTGGTGTATGTAGGCTTGTCTGTGTGCAGGGGGCACCACACGGATTGACCCACCCTTCCCCCATACTCGTGGGATTAGTATGGATAAATGTAACAAAAACAAAAATGACGGACTCTCTAAAAATGATGACAATGGCGATAATAACGGACACGAACTGCCCTCTGGTTCTGGAATGATGACTGGACGTGGAGACTCGATAGACTCCGCGACCATGGAATGGAGCAAGCGGATGGCCGCAGCGTTGATAAGGTCTGGGAGTGTGGACTCGGTGGTGCTCGACACCGACGACTCCTTACTCTCGAGGCCGCAAAGCCGGATGTCGGAAGACGGGCGCCGGAAACGGCCCCGCCATTACGACTCCGACGATGACTCGAGCCTGGGTGGCTATGAAACAAACAGCCCCACCCCGAAGGCCCCCAAGGCGGCAAGCGGCCGTGGCCGTGTTCCTCGCCCTGCCAGGGACGAACAGGGGCGCTTTTCAAAGCGGTCAGATTCGCTGGGGAGCGATAGGTCGCGCTCGGGCGGAAGGAGCAACGTGAGCTCTCCCTCCCTGAAGGGCGCCGAGGCCCCCAAGCGCGGAAGAGGGAGGCCCCCCCACCACGGGGGAATATGTCGGCCTGGCGAAAGCCAAGGCCGAGTTTGCCGCTGCCCAAAGGGCGGCCCTAGCGGCACAGGCGGAGGCAGAGGTGGCGGAAGCTGCCCGCGAGGTCCACCGCCAGCGGCCGATCCGGCCGCCGCCGGAAAACGTCGAGGGACAAACCGTGGGGGAGTTGAGGGGCCACGTATTCAGAAACCTCGATATAATTGGCGAAGTCGCCGGGAAGTCCGGCAACCTGAAGGGCACCTTCGTAAGGGCCCTGAAGGACGCCGCCGCGGCTATAAAGGCCGCCGTAGAGGAGCTCAGCCGGTCAACAGTATCGGCTGAGACAGAAAAGCTGGCCGCGGAAAACGCCCGCCTTAAGGCCCAACTTGAGGAGGTCGAGGCGGACTTCGTAGACCTCCGCTACGACATGCGGAAGGCCGAGGAGGCGCGCAAGGCCGAGGAGGCTCGCAAGGCCGAGGCGGCGCGCGCAACCGTCCCCCCACCGCCCCCAAGTGCTCTGAATGAGCCCGAGCTGCTCAAGCGCTCCATCATCGAGGCGGTGGGGAACTTGGTGGACGCCCGGCTGGCGGCACTGGAGGACCGGCTGCTGCCGGAGGTGCGCATGCGCCCGCCGCTGGCCTCGGTCTCAAGGCGGAGCTCCGTAAGGGAGCTGGCTGCTCCTGCAGTCCCAGAGGGCCCTACACCTCCCCCTCCCATGGTGCCGCGCGAGGGCGAGAGGTCCAAGGGGAAGGGTAAGGGGAAGAAGACGAGGAAGGCCACCCCGGCGAACCCCAATCCTCCGGTGGCGGCTCAGGTAGAGCCGGTGGAGCCAGCAGAGGGCTGGACCACCGTGGCGCGGCGGAAAGGCAAGTCCCGCTCTGGCCCGGCACAGACGGCGCAGGCTCCAAAGCCTAAGCCGAAGCCGAAGCCAAAGCGGAAGCCGAAGCTCCGACCCCCTGGCTCGTCGGCTGTGGTTTTAAAACTGCAGCCGGAAGCCACAGCGAGGGGGATAACATACGCGGACATTATCACGAAGGCCAAGCGGATGGTGGACTTAGAAAGCCTGGGGATAGAGGCCATCGGACATCGGGTCACCGCAACGGGGGCTCGACTGTTGGAGATCCCTGGGTCCACGAGCGGCGACAAGGCCAACCTGTTGGCCGAGCACCTGCGGAAGATCCTTGGCGCGAACAGTGTCGTGGTGTCCAGGCCCGAGAAGTGCGCAGATCTGCGTATCTCGGGTCTGGACGACTCGATAGCCGCGGCGGAAGTGCTGGAGGCGGTTGCGCGGGTCGGCGAGTGCCTGCCTGCCTCAATAAAAGTGGGGGAAATCCGGCGGGGCAAGTCAGGCGCGGGCACTGCCCTCGTCAGATGCCCAATCGGTGCTGCGGCCAAATTGGCTGGGGCTGACCGCCTGTTGATCGGGTGGTCCTCGGTCCGGGCCAAACTCTTGCCGGCGAGACCTCTGCGCTGTTTCCGGTGCCTCATGCTGGGGCACGTTCGGGAACAGTGCAAATCTGAGGTCGACAGAGGTGACGCCTGCTTCCGATGCGGGCAGTCGGGTCACAAAAGTGAGGGATGCTCCGCCGCGCCGCACTGCATAGTGTGCGCGGCGTCGAATCGGCCCGCTGCCCACAAGCTCGGGGGCACTGCCTGCGCTCCCGCGCCGGCGAAAAGGAGTAAGGCGAAGGGCGCCACCGGAGCAAAGGCCCCGGCAGCCCGCCCCGCGGCTGCAAAGCCCGTGACGGAAGAGGATGCGATGGTCACCTAATGGTGACCATCTAGACTCTTGAGCCCTAAGACGGCAGGCACGGGGGTGCCTGTCGTCCGTTTAGGGGCTCGTGAGGGGGCGCTGTGTTACCTGTACCAACACAGCGCCACCCGGCCGGACTGGGTGGCCCTTTACACCACCCAGGAGCGGAGGCCTACAAGGGCCAAGCCGTTCGGGGACGCGGGAGCTTACTGCGTTACCGTATCCCCGAGCCTTGCGGCACAGAGGGTACAGAGAGGGGTTTTAGTGGGTAGTCCGGGCTTTACACCCGGGAGCCCCACATACCCACCTGGGCCCCCCCGGGCTCGGGTGGGATGCGTAAATGCATTTCCCCTCTTAAAAAAAAAAAAAAAAAAAAAAAAAGGTTAGGTTAGGTTAGGTTAGGTTAGGTTAGGTTAGGTTAGGTTAGGTTAGGTTTTTTTTTTTTTTTTTTTTTTAAAATTGCAGTGCATTCTCTCTGATTATACCAGGGTATAGTCACAAGGAAGCACTGCGGTTTGAATCATATCCCTCTGACGTAATCAGAGACGTTTTGAAACTTTCATGATTTGAAACGAGTTATTTTGTTAAGGTTATGGAATTCCATACCAGTCAACTTGATAAATATAATTCATACTATTTGTATCGTCGCATTAATTGTATATAATTTTGTATATGTAAAAAGTGTATAAAAAGTGTATATAAGTCGCGCATTGTATATAAAGTTGTATAATTGTAAAAAAATGACGTATACAGCAGTGTTTGTTCTTGTCTTTCTAGTTTTTCGTTTTTGTCATTTTGATGTCATTAACGTTTCTTATTATTATTATATTTACTTATTTCTATTATTTACTTTTACACATATTTTTTTGCAGAATTCAATAAAATCGGAGGAGTATTTTTTCGTCATTAGTACATTTAGGTTTTCTTGTTTTATATCCATTTGCAACCTACTTGCTGCCTCGAATCTTTCCCTTTCAAACACAGGACACTCAAACACCACATGTGTCACCGATTCGGGTTGTCCTGCTTCACAGATGCACGAAGGGTCCTCTTTGCACTTGAATCGGTGCAAGTACTCAGAGAACCCTCCGTGCCCTGTTAGGATCTGGGTCTGCAGGTTATTCACACCTAAGTGTTTGATAGTTTTAAATGCCCCCGCCGCGTCTGGGAGAAAGAGCTTGGTGACGGTCGCAGTCTGTTCTTCCTGATATCTCCGGTTCCATTCGTCAACGGTTCCTATACGGATCTGTCGTTTGACGAATGAAACCAGACATTTTTCGTAGTGCGGTCTGACTTTTAAGCGCACCGCTGCCTTCGCGAGTTCGTCAGCCCGCTCGTTCTCCCTTATGTCAGCATGGGCCTTTACCCAAAAGAGCTTTACAGTTTTGCCATGTTTTCGAGCTGCTAGGATGTTTTTCCTTGCTTTGACGGCCAGAGGATGGACTGCTCGCCAATTCTCGACTGTTTGTAGTGCCGATCTTGAATCGCTGTAAATTCCAAAGCTTACTTCTGGGCTTGCTAGGATAACCTCAGTTGCCTTTGATATGGCCAGTAATTCCGCCTGATAGACTGTGCAGAATGATGGCAGCTTCAACTTCCGGGTATTGATTTCGACATCATTCCCCCAAACGGACAATGATGCACCCACCTCACCTTCCATCTTGCTGCCATCTGTGAAGATTCGGACTGCCTGAGTGCGATTGGCGTCAATCTGTTCCTGGTCTATCAGGCATATGAAATCCAGGTCCATATGCTCGGCTGGATGAGGTGTTTGTGCGAAAGCAGCCATCCGTTCCACCTCCCTGTCTCCAAGCATCGGCTGGGGCACCCCCCTCTTGGCCTCATACAGGGCGGCTGCCTCTTGTATTCTGAGATCCAGGGGGAGCAACCCAGCCAACACTAACGCCGAGTTTAGGGAGACAGTCCGGTACGCCCTGCACAGCCTCTGTGCGAAGCCGCGCTGAACTGTATTGAGCTGCTTTCGTACTCCCAGTTTCTTAGTCGCCGGAGCCCAGACGCTCGCCGCATACATGATTACCGGTTCCACAACAGCCACATAGATGGTTTTAATTATTTCGGGATGGAGACCCCAGCTTACCCTGGCCGCTCTTGACAATTGCTTATAGATGTTTAAAGCTTTCCTGCAAACATTCGTCACATGGGTGTTGAATGTCAACTTGTTATCAACGGTTACCCCCAGAAGCTTAATCTCTTTCGACATTTGAATGCCTATCCCGCCCATGCTCAGGTGAGGAGTGTCATACTTTAATCTGTTGGTTAGCACCATCGCACTGGTTTTCTGTGGTGCAAACCTCAATTTATTCCTAACACCCCACTCCCGAACATAGGCGAGAGCGGCATTCGCCTGGCGCTGAATCTCCAATGCGGTGTCTCCGTCAAACAAAAGGACCACATCGTCCGCGAATGCTTGACAATAGTGGCCTCTTTCCTCCAAACCTTGAAGCAGTGGGTCCAATAACAAATTCCATAGGATCGGGCCCCCAATCGAACCCTGAACACATCCTTTGGTGGTTTCGCGGGCAACCTCCTCTCCCGCGTACCTCACCTTTACCAGCCTACTGCTCAGGTAACTGTCCAGAATCCTCCTGATGTTGCTTGGACAGCCTTCCTCGGCCAGTCGGATTCTTATTTTAGGCCACCATGCACTGTCAAATGCTCCCTCTATGTCCAAGGATACCATGGTAGTTATCTTTTTCTGTCTCAGCTTTTCGCGTATTCGTTCAACAAGGACATAGAGGGAGTCCTCAGTGCTTCTCTGGGGCATGAATCCGTACTGTCGGCTGCTTAGTTTAGGCAGCAGGCAAAACTTTACCCGCGCAACCAGCATCTTCTCCAGGATTTTACCCATCACCGGCAAGAGTCCAATCGGCCGGTACGATTTGGGTTCTGTATATGTTGTCTTACCTGGCTTCCTCAATATTACCACCGTGGCCACCTTCCAGATGTTAGGGAAGTGGCCCAGTTCCAAACATTTATTCGCCAGTGATAGGTAAAATCCCGGTTTAGAGGATATTGCGTAGGCACAAATGTCGGCCGTGAGACCATCCAGACCTGGAGCCTTTTTCGAATTAAAGCTGGTTACTGCGGCTTTCAATTCCGTCTCGGTAAACGGCGGATCAAAATCATTTTGTTCCGTATCGTTTATCCTTTCAGCCTCTGCTCTAATTCTCCTGTGCTCCTCGTTATCTTCTTCTGGATTATCGACCGGATAAAAGGTCTCGGCCAACAGTTCCGCAGATTCTTTTGGATTTAAATGCCTCCCATCTCTCACCAGAGGTTGATCTTCATCCCTCTTGGTTGTTCTTCCTATCACCCTATATATCCCCTCCCACATTCCTTCTTTATCTTGCTTTTCACAAAATCCTTTCCAACTGTCTATTTGTGCTTTTTTTGCTTCATACTCATACTTTTCTTTCATTTCCAGGTACTCTCGGACCACCTTCTGCCTACGGACCGGCGCAGCACAGCGGATCCTCCTCTTCCTTGTCATCACTTGCCTCTTCAAGTCTGCAAGCTCCACGGACCACCACGGTAAGGTAAGTTTATTATTGCTTTTACACTTAGGTATACTTTCGTCGCATGCTTTTCTAATTATTTTAATATATTGTTCTATTTTTAATTCTAATTCTTCCTTATCTTTAACTTTTTCAATTTCGGATGTGTTTAAATTATTTTCTTCGTGTAAATGGGCCATTTTCATACGAAATTGGTCCCATTTCGCTTTCTTACTATTATATATTCTTGTTGTTCTGTTTATGTCTAGTCCTGATACTTTTGTTATGTTGACTCGAAACAATATAGTGTTGTGGTCAGAGCTTGTTATTCCGGTATCTACTCTCCAGCAATCTACAATGTTGAGAGCCTCCTCTGTGCAGGCCGTAACGTCAACATAGCTAGAGATCGCTCTGTCTCCTCTTACAGTGTCAAATGTGGGTGTTTCCCCGGTATTAAGCACTTCCATTCTCATTTCCTCTAAAACCCCCGTCAATTCTTCCCCCCTTCGATCTATCTTTGGACTCCCCCACCACGTGCTCTTGGCATTAGAATCACCTCCAATAATTATCCTCCTGGTCCCAATTTTTTGCTCAATCTGCTTTAGTTGCTCCAAGTATGGCTGTATCTCTTGGTCTGGCTCGAAGTAGTAAGAGACTATCGCAATTTCCCAATCTTTGGTTTTTATTTTTATTGCCACAATATTCGTGGTAGTAAGCTCTGGGCATTGCGTGACACTTATTTCGCTATCAAAAACGGCTATTGCCGCTTTGACTTTAGCATCACCTATATTTGTGCATTGGTATATCCTTACACCTTTATAGTCTCTCACTACCCCCAGCCTTCCCACGTACGGCTCCTGGAGCAATGCTACGTCTATGTTCATTTCGCTAGCCGCCATCATTAATTCTTGTGTCGCGAGTTGCTTGCGCTGCAGATTGGCCTGCGCCATGTGGTGTGGTCTTGTTGTTATTACAGAGTTCCCCGGGGTGCCCTTAGCAGTAAGCCACGGCTGATCTGGCAAGCGTGTCCCACTTTTTCCTGGTTGCGCAATCAGGGCTGAAAGCATTGTGTTCCGTACGCTCCAGTTTGGCAAGCGTACAATTACAGCATGAAGGAGCCGTTCCCGCAAACCAGTCGGCACAATCCTGCCTCATGTGCGTTCCGCCACAGTGGCTGCATTTCGGCACCGACTCCTTGCAAAACCTTCTGCCGTGCCCATATCCGAGACAGAGAGAGCACTGCACAAGTGGTGATTGATCCGCCACTAACAGTGTCTGCAGATCAATGTGGACAGTGCCCTCTGCTGTCATGCGCTGCCACAACTTAGGAGCCACCCTCAACACCACATGGTGCGTAAGGGGATTCCTGGCACGCATTTTATATGCTGCCTCCATTTTAGCATTTTCTTTATCTAAATCCTTGAAAAGTTTCTTATTCTGATTTCTTAGGGCGCCAAAGATATCGTCATCTGTGTTGCATTTTAATACTCCCCTTATCACTACAAGCGGGTTTTTATTCTTTATTTCTTCAACATTTATGTGCCTCTCCGCTCTCTTTAATCTCTCCTTTACTCTTTCCCTATCCCCTACGGTTTTACATCCAATGATGATCTTACTATCCTTCGCCTTTCTTACGTTCTCAACTGCTACTCCCCCCTCCTTAGCGTTGAGAACCTCTCTGACTTTATTGAGTATCTCCTCACCGGTCTCCTCCTTATCTTTACTCGTTACCATAACGGAGTGTAACGCAGTGCGCACCGGCACTTGCTGGGCAGTTCTCACTGCCGCTACACTGGCGTAACTTCTTCTTTCCTCTTTCAGCACCTCTTGATGTTCCTCGATCTTAATTTGGAGGTCCTCGATCCTTTTATTGCTTTCCTCTATGAGTTTGGTATGCTCTTCGAGCTTCCTCATCAGTTCTTCGTTCTCAGCTTTCTGTCCTTTATCTTCTCTTGTTACCTTCAACTGTTCTCCTACCTCCACACCTTCCTCCATTCCTGTTCCCTGGTCTCTTGTCTTAACTTTCTTTTCCTTAACTGGTCCTTCGCCTTTACCGGCTGCCTCCGCTTCTTTAACCAGCCGGTAAAGTCTGTCAACAATCTTGTCAACTTCTGTTCTTATTTCTCCTTTCAAGTTCCTTGACTTGTCAAGTTCTCTAGCAAACTTTTGCACGCACGCTCTGGCCTCCGTCAGACGATCTTTATAAACGGTCTTATTTGGTTTTGGCGAACTGGCTTTTGGTTCTGCCGAGCTTGCTCGGGTGAAAGTTTTATTTCCGACCTCAGATCGTTTTGTCTGAGGCTCTACAGGTGCTGTCCTTCTCGTAGGCGAGAACAACAACGTCAAGGGTTTAGGTTTAGGTTGAGGTCGTAGGTTTGATTGTTCTTGGTTCCCAGTCTCCCATTCCCCTATACTTTTCCTGACATTGCATGTATTGATATCTTTTGTTTGAGGGGGTTTTTCTGCTTCAAGTTTGCTCTCACGAGACATCGCGGGATTTACTTTGTCATCCGCCTTTGCGGGTGTCCTAAACGTAGACGGCATGGTCAAAGAGATTCGTCAACTATTATGTAATTTTCACCTAGTCACCTAGTAGTTCAGTAGAATAAAATAATATTTAACTAAATAAAGAAGAATAAGAAGAGTATGTAAATATTGTATATAATTTAAAGTGTATATAGCTATTAAAATTGTAAAATTGTAAAAGTCACTTCTTAATCCTAATAAAATGTAAATATCGATCGTCGATGACGATTGTCGAATTTGTCAGAAATATTTTTTTTGGTTTTGACCAAATTTTGTCGCTGGACAATTTTAAGATAACTTAAAAACTATGCTGTTCTACGAGCTGTGACTCAACACAATCCCAGAGCTTGCCGTCAAAAGTCCGCTCCCACACACAGTTGTCCGATCAGAACGTTTAAATTTTTAAATTTTGTATGGGACTATTTGGATGATGGCTTGTTCACTACGAATCTAACGTAGTGAATGACAAATGGGTGGGTGGGGGGGCGATTTTTTCGTTTTTTAGTGGGTCTACACCCTCGAGCGATACGTCGTTGGACGCGGGGCGACGAGGGGAGAGCGGGGCGAAAAAGTTGCGTCAGAATTTGGAAGAAAAAATTTAGAGGAGGACCAAAAAAGAGTAAAAATTTGTAAAATTAATTAATTTTATATGTTCCAGATATGAAATTTTCAGCGCAACGGCACTGAAAAGCAGCGGGAGCAGCTGACCGGCAGAATTGGTATGTAAAAATTTTAAAATAGTTGTAATAATGATCAATTTAACCAATTTTTTATGTTTGCAGAACAACGAAATGTATGCAAATTGTCAGAGCTTAGGTGGATTTCAATAGAAATTCGCCTATGTCCCTTATGTTAGGTTAGGTTAGCAACTTTTTCGTTTTTTAGTGGGTCTACACCCTCGAGCGATACGTCGTTGGACGCGGGGCGACGAGGGGAGAGCGGGGCGAAAAAGTTGCGTCAGAATTTGGAAGAAAAAATTTAGAGGAGGACCAAAAAAGAGTAAAAATTTGTAAAATTAATTAATTTTATATGTTCCAGATATGAAATTTTCAGCGCAACGGCACTGAAAAGCAGCGGGAGCAGCTGACCGGCAGAATTGGTATGTAAAAATTTTAAAATAGTTGTAATAATGATCAATTTAACCAATTTTTTATGTTTGCAGAACAACGAAATGTATGCAAATTGTCAGAGCTTAGGTGGATTTCAATAGAAATTCGCCTATGTCCCTTAGGTTAGGTTAGGTTAGCAACTTTTTCGTTTTTTAGTGGGTCTACACCCCTCGAGCGATACGTCGTTGGACGCGGGGCGACGAGGGGAGAGCGGGGCGAAAAAGTTGCGTCAGAATTTGGAAGAAAAAATTTAGAGGAGGACCAAAAAAGAGTAAAAATTTGTAAAATTAATTAATTTTATATGTTCCAGATATGAAATTTTCAGCGCAACGGCACTGAAAAGCAGCGGGAGCAGCTGACCGGCAGAATTGGTATGTAAAAATTTTAAAATAGTTGTAATAATGATCAATTTAACCAATTTTTTATGTTTGCAGAACAACGAAATGTATGCAAATTGTCAGAGCTTAGGTGGATTTCAATAGAAATTCGCCTATGTCCCTTAGGTTAGGTTAGGTTAGCAACTTTTTCGTTTTTTAGTGGGTCTACACCCTCGAGCGATACGTCGTTGGACGCGGGGCGACGAGGGGAGAGCGGGGCGAAAAAGTTGCGTCAGAATTTGGAAGAAAAAATTTAGAGGAGGACCAAAAAAGAGTAAAAATTTGTAAAATTAATTAATTTTATATGTTCCAGATATGAAATTTTCAGCGCAACGGCACTGAAAAGCAGCGGGAGCAGCTGACCGGCAGAATTGGTATGTAAAAATTTTAAAATAGTTGTAATAATGATCAATTTAACCAATTTTTTATGTTTGCAGAACAACGAAATGTATGCAAATTGTCAGAGCTTAGGTGGATTTCAATAGAAATTCGCCTATGTCCCTTAGGTTAGGTTAGGTTAGCAACTTTTTCGTTTTTTAGTGGGTCTACACCCTCGAGCGATACGTCGTTGGACGCGGGGCGACGAGGGGAGAGCGGGGCGAAAAAGTTGCGTCAGAATTTGGAAGAAAAAATTTAGAGGAGGACCAAAAAAGAGTAAAAATTTGTAAAATTAATTAATTTTATATGTTCCAGATATGAAATTTTCAGCGCAACGGCACTGAAAAGCAGCGGGAGCAGCTGACCGGCAGAATTGGTATGTAAAAATTTTAAAATAGTTGTAATAATGATCAATTTAACCAATTTTTTATGTTTGCAGAACAACGAAATGTATGCAAATTGTCAGAGCTTAGGTGGATTTCAATAGAAATTCGCCTATGTCCCTTAGGTTAGGTTAGGTTAGCAACTTTTTCGTTTTTTAGTGGGTCTACACCCTCGAGCGATACGTCGTTGGACGCGGGGCGACGAGGGGAGAGCGGGGCGAAAAAGTTGCGTCAGAATTTGGAAGAAAAAATTTAGAGGAGGACCAAAAAAGAGTAAAAATTTGTAAAATTAATTAATTTTATATGTTCCAGATATGAAATTTTCAGCGCAACGGCACTGAAAAGCAGCGGGAGCAGCTGACCGGCAGAATTGGTATGTAAAAATTTTAAAATAGTTGTAATAATGATCAATTTAACCAATTTTTTATGTTTGCAGAACAACGAAATGTATGCAAATTGTCAGAGCTTAGGTGGATTTCAATAGAAATTCGCCTATGTCCCTTAGGTTAGGTTAGGTTAGCAACTTTTTCGTTTTTTAGTGGGTCTACACCCTCGAGCGATACGTCGTTGGACGCGGGGCGACGAGGGGAGAGCGGGGCGAAAAAGTTGCGTCAGAATTTGGAAGAAAAAATTTAGAGGAGGACCAAAAAAGAGTAAAAATTTGTAAAATTAATTAATTTTATATGTTCCAGATATGAAATTTTCAGCGCAACGGCACTGAAAAGCAGCGGGAGCAGCTGACCGGCAGAATTGGTATGTAAAAATTTTAAAATAGTTGTAATAATGATCAATTTAACCAATTTTTTATGTTTGCAGAACAACGAAATGTATGCAAATTGTCAGAGCTTAGGTGGATTTCAATAGAAATTCGCCTATGTCCCTTAGGTGAGGTTAGGTTAGCAACTTTTTCGTTTTTTAGTGGGTCTACACCCTCGAGCGATACGTCGTTGGACGCGGGGCGACGAGGGGAGAGCGGGGCGAAAAAGTTGCGTCAGAATTTGGAAGAAAAAATTTAGAGGAGGACCAAAAAAGAGTAAAAATTTGTAAAATTAATTAATTTTATATGTTCCAGATATGAAATTTTCAGCGCAACGGCACTGAAAAGCAGCGGGAGCAGCTGACCGGCAGAATTGGTATGTAAAAATTTTAAAATAGTTGTAATAATGATCAATTTAACCAATTTTTTATGTTTGCAGAACAACGAAATGTATGCAAATTGTCAGAGCTTAGGTGGATTTCAATAGAAATTCGCCTATGTCCCTTAGGTTAGGTTAGGTTAGCAACTTTTTCGTTTTTTAGTGGGTCTACACCCTCGAGCGATACGTCGTTGGACGCGGGGCGACGAGGGGAGAGCGGGGCGAAAAAGTTGCGTCAGAATTTGGAAGAAAAAATTTAGAGGAGGACCAAAAAAGAGTAAAAATTTGTAAAATTAATTAATTTTATATGTTCCAGATATGAAATTTTCAGCGCAACGGCACTGAAAAGCAGCGGGAGCAGCTGACCGGCAGAATTGGTATGTAAAAATTTTAAAATAGTTGTAATAATGATCAATTTAACCAATTTTTTATGTTTGCAGAACAACGAAATGTATGCAAATTGTCAGAGCTTAGGTGGATTTCAATAGAAATTCGCCTATGTCCCTTAGGTTAGGTTAGGTTAGCAACTTTTTCGTTTTTTAGTGGGTCTACACCCTCGAGCGATACGTCGTTGGACGCGGGGCGACGAGGGGAGAGCGGGGCGAAAAAGTTGCGTCAGAATTTGGAAGAAAAAATTTAGAGGAGGACCAAAAAAGAGTAAAAATTTGTAAAATTAATTAATTTTATATGTTCCAGATATGAAATTTTCAGCGCAACGGCACTGAAAAGCAGCGGGAGCAGCTGACCGGCAGAATTGGTATGTAAAAATTTTAAAATAGTTGTAATAATGATCAATTTAACCAATTTTTTATGTTTGCAGAACAACGAAATGTATGCAAATTGTCAGAGCTTAGGTGGATTTCAATAGAAATTCGCCTATGTCCCTTAGGTTAGGTTAGGTTAGCAACTTTTTCGTTTTTTAGTGGGTCTACACCCTCGAGCGATACGTCGTTGGACGCGGGGCGACGAGGGGAGAGCGGGGCGAAAAAGTTGCGTCAGAATTTGGAAGAAAAAATTTAGAGGAGGACCAAAAAAGAGTAAAAATTTGTAAAATTAATTAATTTTATATGTTCCAGATATGAAATTTTCAGCGCAACGGCACTGAAAAGCAGCGGGAGCAGCTGACCGGCAGAATTGGTATGTAAAAATTTTAAAATAGTTGTAATAATGATCAATTTAACCAATTTTTTATGTTTGCAGAACAACGAAATGTATGCAAATTGTCAGAGCTTAGGTGGATTTCAATAGAAATTCGCCTATGTCCCTTAGGTTAGGTTAGGTTAGCAACTTTTTCGTTTTTTAGTGGGTCTACACCCTCGAGCGATACGTCGTTGGACGCGGGGCGACGAGGGGAGAGCGGGGCGAAAAAGTTGCGTCAGAATTTGGAAGAAAAAATTTAGAGGAGGACCAAAAAAGAGTAAAAATTTGTAAAATTAATTAATTTTATATGTTCCAGATATGAAATTTTCAGCGCAACGGCACTGAAAAGCAGCGGGAGCAGCTGACCGGCAGAATTGGTATGTAAAAATTTTAAAATAGTTGTAATAATGATCAATTTAACCAATTTTTTATGTTTGCAGAACAACGAAATGTATGCAAATTGTCAGAGCTTAGGTGGATTTCAATAGAAATTCGCCTATGTCCCTTCTGTTAGGTTAGGTTAGCAACTTTTTCGTTTTTTAGTGGGTCTACACCCTCGAGCGATACGTCGTTGGACGCGGGGCGACGAGGGGAGAGCGGGGCGAAAAAGTTGCGTCAGAATTTGGAAGAAAAAATTTAGAGGAGGACCAAAAAAGAGTAAAAATTTGTAAAATTAATTAATTTTATATGTTCCAGATATGAAATTTTCAGCGCAACGGCACTGAAAAGCAGCGGGAGCAGCTGACCGGCAGAATTGGTATGTAAAAATTTTAAAATAGTTGTAATAATGATCAATTTAACCAATTTTTTATGTTTGCAGAACAACGAAATGTATGCAAATTGTCAGAGCTTAGGTGGATTTCAATAGAAATTCGCCTATGTCCCTTAGGTTAGGTTAGGTTAGCAACTTTTTCGTTTTTTAGTGGGTCTACACCCTCGAGCGATACGTCGTTGGACGCGGGGCGACGAGGGGAGAGCGGGGCGAAAAAGTTGCGTCAGAATTTGGAAGAAAAAATTTAGAGGAGGACCAAAAAAGAGTAAAAATTTGTAAAATTAATTAATTTTATATGTTCCAGATATGAAATTTTCAGCGCAACGGCACTGAAAAGCAGCGGGAGCAGCTGACCGGCAGAATTGGTATGTAAAAATTTTAAAATAGTTGTAATAATGATCAATTTAACCAATTTTTTATGTTTGCAGAACAACGAAATGTATGCAAATTGTCAGAGCTTAGGTGGATTTCAATAGAAATTCGCCTATGTCCCTTAGGTTAGGTTAGGTTAGCAACTTTTTCGTTTTTTAGTGGGTCTACACCCTCGAGCGATACGTCGTTGGACGCGGGGCGACGAGGGGAGAGCGGGGCGAAAAAGTTGCGTCAGAATTTGGAAGAAAAAATTTAGAGGAGGACCAAAAAAGAGTAAAAATTTGTAAAATTAATTAATTTTATATGTTCCAGATATGAAATTTTCAGCGCAACGGCACTGAAAAGCAGCGGGAGCAGCTGACCGGCAGAATTGGTATGTAAAAATTTTAAAATAGTTGTAATAATGATCAATTTAACCAATTTTTTATGTTTGCAGAACAACGAAATGTATGCAAATTGTCAGAGCTTAGGTGGATTTCAATAGAAATTCGCCTATGTCCCTTAGGTTAGGTTAGGTTAGCAACTTTTTCGTTTTTTAGTGGGTCTACACCCTCGAGCGATACGTCGTTGGACGCGGGGCGACGAGGGGAGAGCGGGGCGAAAAAGTTGCGTCAGAATTTGGAAGAAAAAATTTAGAGGAGGACCAAAAAAGAGTAAAAATTTGTAAAATTAATTAATTTTATATGTTCCAGATATGAAATTTTCAGCGCAACGGCACTGAAAAGCAGCGGGAGCAGCTGACCGGCAGAATTGGTATGTAAAAAATTTAAAATAGTTGTAATAATGATCAATTTAACCAATTTTTTATGTTTGCAGAACAACGAAATGTATGCAAATTGTCAGAGCTTAGGTGGATTTCAATAGAAATTCGCCTATGTCCCTTAGGTTAGGTTAGGTTAGCAACTTTTTCGTTTTTTTAGTGGGTCTACACCCTCGAGCGATACGTCGTTGGACGCGGGGCGACGAGGGGAGAGCGGGGCGAAAAAGTTGCGTCAGAATTTGGAAGAAAAAATTTAGAGGAGGACCAAAAAAGAGTAAAAATTTGTAAAATTAATTAATTTTATATGTTCCAGATATGAAATTTTCAGCGCAACGGCACTGAAAAGCAGCGGGAGCAGCTGACCGGCAGAATTGGTATGTAAAAAATTTAAAATAGTTGTAATAATGATCAATTTAACCAATTTTTTATGTTTGCAGAACAACGAAATGTATGCAAATTGTCAGAGCTTAGGTGGATTTCAATAGAAATTCGCCTATGTCCCTTAGGTTAGGTTAGGTTAGCAACTTTTTCGTTTTTTAGTGGGTCTACACCCTCGAGCGATACGTCGTTGGACGCGGGGCGACGAGGGGAGAGCGGGGCGAAAAAGTTGCGTCAGAATTTGGAAGAAAAAATTTAGAGGAGGACCAAAAAAGAGTAAAAATTTGTAAAATTAATTAATTTTATATGTTCCAGATATGAAATTTTCAGCGCAACGGCACTGAAAAGCAGCGGGAGCAGCTGACCGGCAGAATTGGTATGTAAAAATTTTAAAATAGTTGTAATAATGATCAATTTAACCAATTTTTTATGTTTGCAGAACAACGAAATGTATGCAAATTGTCAGAGCTTAGGTGGATTTCAATAGAAATTCGCCTATGTCCCTTAGGTTAGGTTAGGTTAGCAACTTTTTCGTTTTTTAGTGGGTCTACACCCTCGAGCGATACGTCGTTGGACGCGGGGCGACGAGGGGAGAGCGGGGCGAAAAAGTTGCGTCAGAATTTGGAAGAAAAAATTTAGAGGAGGACCAAAAAAGAGTAAAAATTTGTAAAATTAATTAATTTTATATGTTCCAGATATGAAATTTTCAGCGCAACGGCACTGAAAAGCAGCGGGAGCAGCTGACCGGCAGAATTGGTATGTAAAAATTTTAAAATAGTTGTAATAATGATCAATTTAACCAATTTTTTATGTTTGCAGAACAACGAAATGTATGCAAATTGTCAGAGCTTAGGTGGATTTCAATAGAAATTCGCCTATGTCCCTTAGGTTAGGTTAGGTTAGCAACTTTTTCGTTTTTTAGTGGGTCTACACCCTCGAGCGATACGTCGTTGGACGCGGGGCGACGAGGGGAGAGCGGGGCGAAAAAGTTGCGTCAGAATTTGGAAGAAAAAATTTAGAGGAGGACCAAAAAAGAGTAAAAATTTGTAAAATTAATTAATTTTATATGTTCCAGATATGAAATTTTCAGCGCAACGGCACTGAAAAGCAGCGGGAGCAGCTGACCGGCAGAATTGGTATGTAAAAATTTTAAAATAGTTGTAATAATGATCAATTTAACCAATTTTTTATGTTTGCAGAACAACGAAATGTATGCAAATTGTCAGAGCTTAGGTGGATTTCAATAGAAATTCGCCTATGTCCCTTAGGTTAGGTTAGGTTAGCAACTTTTTCGTTTTTTAGTGGGTCTACACCCTCGAGCGATACGTCGTTGGACGCGGGGCGACGAGGGGAGAGCGGGGCGAAAAAGTTGCGTCAGAATTTGGAAGAAAAAATTTAGAGGAGGACCAAAAAAGAGTAAAAATTTGTAAAATTAATTAATTTTATATGTTCCAGATATGAAATTTTCAGCGCAACGGCACTGAAAAGCAGCGGGAGCAGCTGACCGGCAGAATTGGTATGTAAAAATTTTAAAATAGTTGTAATAATGATCAATTTAACCAATTTTTTATGTTTGCAGAACAACGAAATGTATGCAAATTGTCAGAGCTTAGGTGGATTTCAATAGAAATTCGCCTATGTCCCTTAGGTTAGGTTAGGTTAGCAACTTTTTCGTTTTTTAGTGGGTCTACACCCTCGAGCGATACGTCGTTGGACGCGGGGCGACGAGGGGGAGAGCGGGGCGAAAAAGTTGCGTCAGAATTTGGAAGAAAAAATTTAGAGGAGGACCAAAAAAGAGTAAAAATTTGTAAAATTAATTAATTTTATATGTTCCAGATATGAAATTTTCAGCGCAACGGCACTGAAAAGCAGCGGGAGCAGCTGACCGGCAGAATTGGTATGTAAAAATTTTAAAATAGTTGTAATAATGATCAATTTAACCAATTTTTTATGTTTGCAGAACAACGAAATGTATGCAAATTGTCAGAGCTTAGGTGGATTTCAATAGAAATTCGCCTATGTCCCTTAGGTTAGGTTAGGTTAGCAACTTTTTCGTTTTTTAGTGGGTCTACACCCTCGAGCGATACGTCGTTGGACGCGGGGCGACGAGGGGAGAGCGGGGCGAAAAAGTTGCGTCAGAATTTGGAAGAAAAAATTTAGAGGAGGACCAAAAAAGAGTAAAAATTTGTAAAATTAATTAATTTTATATGTTCCAGATATGAAATTTTCAGCGCAACGGCACTGAAAAGCAGCGGGAGCAGCTGACCGGCAGAATTGGTATGTAAAAATTTTAAAATAGTTGTAATAATGATCAATTTAACCAATTTTTTATGTTTGCAGAACAACGAAATGTATGCAAATTGTCAGAGCTTAGGTGGATTTCAATAGAAATTCGCCTATGTCCCTTAGGTTAGGTTAGGTTAGCAACTTTTTCGTTTTTTAGTGGGTCTACACCCTCGAGCGATACGTCGTTGGACGCGGGGCGACGAGGGGAGAGCGGGGCGAAAAAGTTGCGTCAGAATTTGGAAGAAAAAATTTAGAGGAGGACCAAAAAAGAGTAAAAATTTGTAAAATTAATTAATTTTATATGTTCCAGATATGAAATTTTCAGCGCAACGGCACTGAAAAGCAGCGGGAGCAGCTGACCGGCAGAATTGGTATGTAAAAATTTTAAAATAGTTGTAATAATGATCAATTTAACCAATTTTTTATGTTTGCAGAACAACGAAATGTATGCAAATTGTCAGAGCTTAGGTGGATTTCAATAGAAATTCGCCTATGTCCCTTAGGTTAGGTTAGGTTAGCAACTTTTTCGTTTTTTAGTGGGTCTACACCCTCGAGCGATACGTCGTTGGACGCGGGGCGACGAGGGGAGAGCGGGGCGAAAAAGTTGCGTCAGAATTTGGAAGAAAAAATTTAGAGGAGGACCAAAAAAGAGTAAAAATTTGTAAAATTAATTAATTTTATATGTTCCAGATATGAAATTTTCAGCGCAACGGCACTGAAAAGCAGCGGGAGCAGCTGACCGGCAGAATTGGTATGTAAAAATTTTAAAATAGTTGTAATAATGATCAATTTAACCAATTTTTTATGTTTGCAGAACAACGAAATGTATGCAAATTGTCAGAGCTTAGGTGGATTTCAATAGAAATTCGCCTATGTCCCTTAGGTTAGGTTAGGTTAGCAACTTTTTCGTTTTTTAGTGGGTCTACACCCTCGAGCGATACGTCGTTGGACGCGGGGCGACGAGGGGAGAGCGGGGCGAAAAAGTTGCGTCAGAATTTGGAAGAAAAAATTTAGAGGAGGACCAAAAAAGAGTAAAAATTTGTAAAATTAATTAATTTTATATGTTCCAGATATGAAATTTTCAGCGCAACGGCACTGAAAAGCAGCGGGAGCAGCTGACCGGCAGAATTGGTATGTAAAAATTTTAAAATAGTTGTAATAATGATCAATTTAACCAATTTTTTATGTTTGCAGAACAACGAAATGTATGCAAATTGTCAGAGCTTAGGTGGATTTCAATAGAAATTCGCCTATGTCCCTTAGGTTAGGTTAGGTTAGCAACTTTTTCGTTTTTTAGTGGGTCTACACCCTCGAGCGATACGTCGTTGGACGCGGGGCGACGAGGGGAGAGCGGGGCGAAAAAGTTGCGTCAGAATTTGGAAGAAAAAATTTAGAGGAGGACCAAAAAAGAGTAAAAATTTGTAAAATTAATTAATTTTATATGTTCCAGATATGAAATTTTCAGCGCAACGGCACTGAAAAGCAGCGGGAGCAGCTGACCGGCAGAATTGGTATGTAAAAATTTTAAAATAGTTGTAATAATGATCAATTTAACCAATTTTTTATGTTTGCAGAACAACGAAATGTATGCAAATTGTCAGAGCTTAGGTGGATTTCAATAGAAATTCGCCTATGTCCCTTAGGTTAGGTTAGGTTAGCAACTTTTTCGTTTTTTAGTGGGTCTACACCCTCGAGCGATACGTCGTTGGACGCGGGGCGACGAGGGGAGAGCGGGGCGAAAAAGTTGCGTCAGAATTTGGAAGAAAAAATTTAGAGGAGGACCAAAAAAGAGTAAAAATTTGTAAAATTAATTAATTTTATATGTTCCAGATATGAAATTTTCAGCGCAACGGCACTGAAAAGCAGCGGGAGCAGCTGACCGGCAGAATTGGTATGTAAAAATTTTAAAATAGTTGTAATAATGATCAATTTAACCAATTTTTTATGTTTGCAGAACAACGAAATGTATGCAAATTGTCAGAGCTTAGGTGGATTTCAATAGAAATTCGCCTATGTCCCTTAGGTTAGGTTAGGTTAGCAACTTTTTCGTTTTTTAGTGGGTCTACACCCTCGAGCGATACGTCGTTGGACGCGGGGCGACGAGGGGAGAGCGGGGCGAAAAAGTTGCGTCAGAATTTGGAAGAAAAAATTTAGAGGAGGACCAAAAAAGAGTAAAAATTTGTAAAATTAATTAATTTTATATGTTCCAGATATGAAATTTTCAGCGCAACGGCACTGAAAAGCAGCGGGAGCAGCTGACCGGCAGAATTGGTATGTAAAAATTTTAAAATAGTTGTAATAATGATCAATTTAACCAATTTTTTATGTTTGCAGAACAACGAAATGTATGCAAATTGTCAGAGCTTAGGTGGATTTCAATAGAAATTCGCCTATGTCCCTTAGGTTAGGTTAGGTTAGCAACTTTTTCGTTTTTTAGTGGGTCTACACCCTCGAGCGATACGTCGTTGGACGCGGGGCGACGAGGGGAGAGCGGGGCGAAAAAGTTGCGTCAGAATTTGGAAGAAAAAATTTAGAGGAGGACCAAAAAAGAGTAAAAATTTGTAAAATTAATTAATTTTATATGTTCCAGATATGAAATTTTCAGCGCAACGGCACTGAAAAGCAGCGGGAGCAGCTGACCGGCAGAATTGGTATGTAAAAATTTTAAAATAGTTGTAATAATGATCAATTTAACCAATTTTTTATGTTTGCAGAACAACGAAATGTATGCAAATTGTCAGAGCTTAGGTGGATTTCAATAGAAATTCGCCTATGTCCCTTAGGTTAGGTTAGGTTAGCAACTTTTTCGTTTTTTAGTGGGTCTACACCCTCGAGCGATACGTCGTTGGACGCGGGGCGACGAGGGGAGAGCGGGGCGAAAAAGTTGCGTCAGAATTTGGAAGAAAAAATTTAGAGGAGGACCAAAAAAGAGTAAAAATTTGTAAAATTAATTAATTTTATATGTTCCAGATATGAAATTTTCAGCGCAACGGCACTGAAAAGCAGCGGGAGCAGCTGACCGGCAGAATTGGTATGTAAAAATTTTAAAATAGTTGTAATAATGATCAATTTAACCAATTTTTTATGTTTGCAGAACAACGAAATGTATGCAAATTGTCAGAGCTTAGGTGGATTTCAATAGAAATTCGCCTATGTCCCTTAGGTTAGGTTAGGTTAGCAACTTTTTCGTTTTTTAGTGGGTCTACACCCTCGAGCGATACGTCGTTGGACGCGGGGCGACGAGGGGAGAGCGGGGCGAAAAAGTTGCGTCAGAATTTGGAAGAAAAAATTTAGAGGAGGACCAAAAAAGAGTAAAAATTTGTAAAATTAATTAATTTTATATGTTCCAGATATGAAATTTTCAGCGCAACGGCACTGAAAAGCAGCGGGAGCAGCTGACCGGCAGAATTGGTATGTAAAAATTTTAAAATAGTTGTAATAATGATCAATTTAACCAATTTTTTATGTTTGCAGAACAACGAAATGTATGCAAATTGTCAGAGCTTAGGTGGATTTCAATAGAAATTCGCCTATGTCCCTTAGGTTAGGTTAGGTTAGCAACTTTTTCGTTTTTTAGTGGGTCTACACCCTCGAGCGATACGTCGTTGGACGCGGGGCGACGAGGGGAGAGCGGGGCGAAAAAGTTGCGTCAGAATTTGGAAGAAAAAATTTAGAGGAGGACCAAAAAAGAGTAAAAATTTGTAAAATTAATTAATTTTATATGTTCCAGATATGAAATTTTCAGCGCAACGGCACTGAAAAGCAGCGGGAGCAGCTGACCGGCAGAATTGGTATGTAAAAATTTTAAAATAGTTGTAATAATGATCAATTTAACCAATTTTTTATGTTTGCAGAACAACGAAATGTATGCAAATTGTCAGAGCTTAGGTGGATTTCAATAGAAATTCGCCTATGTCCCTTAGGTTAGGTTAGGTTAGCAACTTTTTCGTTTTTTAGTGGGTCTACACCCTCGAGCGATACGTCGTTGGACGCGGGGCGACGAGGGGAGAGCGGGGCGAAAAAGTTGCGTCAGAATTTGGAAGAAAAAATTTAGAGGAGGACCAAAAAAGAGTAAAAATTTGTAAAATTAATTAATTTTATATGTTCCAGATATGAAATTTTCAGCGCAACGGCACTGAAAAGCAGCGGGAGCAGCTGACCGGCAGAATTGGTATGTAAAAATTTTAAAATAGTTGTAATAATGATCAATTTAACCAATTTTTTATGTTTGCAGAACAACGAAATGTATGCAAATTGTCAGAGCTTAGGTGGATTTCAATAGAAATTCGCCTATGTCCCTTAGGTTAGGTTAGGTTAGCAACTTTTTCGTTTTTTAGTGGGTCTACACCCTCGAGCGATACGTCGTTGGACGCGGGGCGACGAGGGGAGAGCGGGGCGAAAAAGTTGCGTCAGAATTTGGAAGAAAAAATTTAGAGGAGGACCAAAAAAGAGTAAAAATTTGTAAAATTAATTAATTTTATATGTTCCAGATATGAAATTTTCAGCGCAACGGCACTGAAAAGCAGCGGGAGCAGCTGACCGGCAGAATTGGTATGTAAAAATTTTAAAATAGTTGTAATAATGATCAATTTAACCAATTTTTTATGTTTGCAGAACAACGAAATGTATGCAAATTGTCAGAGCTTAGGTGGATTTCAATAGAAATTCGCCTATGTCCCTTAGGTTAGGTTAGGTTAGCAACTTTTTCGTTTTTTAGTGGGTCTACACCCTCGAGCGATACGTCGTTGGACGCGGGGCGACGAGGGGAGAGCGGGGCGAAAAAGTTGCGTCAGAATTTGGAAGAAAAAATTTAGAGGAGGACCAAAAAAGAGTAAAAATTTGTAAAATTAATTAATTTTATATGTTCCAGATATGAAATTTTCAGCGCAACGGCACTGAAAAGCAGCGGGAGCAGCTGACCGGCAGAATTGGTATGTAAAAATTTTAAAATAGTTGTAATAATGATCAATTTAACCAATTTTTTATGTTTGCAGAACAACGAAATGTATGCAAATTGTCAGAGCTTAGGTGGATTTCAATAGAAATTCGCCTATGTCCCTTAGGTTAGGTTAGGTTAGCAACTTTTTCGTTTTTTAGTGGGTCTACACCCTCGAGCGATACGTCGTTGGACGCGGGGCGACGAGGGGAGAGCGGGGCGAAAAAGTTGCGTCAGAATTTGGAAGAAAAAATTTAGAGGAGGACCAAAAAAGAGTAAAAATTTGTAAAATTAATTAATTTTATATGTTCCAGATATGAAATTTTCAGCGCAACGGCACTGAAAAGCAGCGGGAGCAGCTGACCGGCAGAATTGGTATGTAAAAATTTTAAAATAGTTGTAATAATGATCAATTTAACCAATTTTTTATGTTTGCAGAACAACGAAATGTATGCAAATTGTCAGAGCTTAGGTGGATTTCAATAGAAATTCGCCTATGTCCCTTAGGTTAGGTTAGGTTAGCAACTTTTTCGTTTTTTAGTGGGTCTACACCCTCGAGCGATACGTCGTTGGACGCGGGGCGACGAGGGGAGAGCGGGGCGAAAAAGTTGCGTCAGAATTTGGAAGAAAAAATTTAGAGGAGGACCAAAAAAGAGTAAAAATTTGTAAAATTAATTAATTTTATATGTTCCAGATATGAAATTTTCAGCGCAACGGCACTGAAAAGCAGCGGGAGCAGCTGACCGGCAGAATTGGTATGTAAAAATTTTAAAATAGTTGTAATAATGATCAATTTAACCAATTTTTTATGTTTGCAGAACAACGAAATGTATGCAAATTGTCAGAGCTTAGGTGGATTTCAATAGAAATTCGCCTATGTCCCTTAGGTTAGGTTAGGTTAGCAACTTTTTCGTTTTTTAGTGGGTCTACACCCTCGAGCGATACGTCGTTGGACGCGGGGCGACGAGGGGAGAGCGGGGCGAAAAAGTTGCGTCAGAATTTGGAAGAAAAAATTTAGAGGAGGACCAAAAAAGAGTAAAAATTTGTAAAATTAATTAATTTTATATGTTCCAGATATGAAATTTTCAGCGCAACGGCACTGAAAAGCAGCGGGAGCAGCTGACCGGCAGAATTGGTATGTAAAAATTTTAAAATAGTTGTAATAATGATCAATTTAACCAATTTTTTATGTTTGCAGAACAACGAAATGTATGCAAATTGTCAGAGCTTAGGTGGATTTCAATAGAAATTCGCCTATGTCCCTTAGGTTAGGTTAGGTTAGCAACTTTTTCGTTTTTTAGTGGGTCTACACCCTCGAGCGATACGTCGTTGGACGCGGGGCGACGAGGGGAGAGCGGGGCGAAAAAGTTGCGTCAGAATTTGGAAGAAAAAATTTAGAGGAGGACCAAAAAAGAGTAAAAATTTGTAAAATTAATTAATTTTATATGTTCCAGATATGAAATTTTCAGCGCAACGGCACTGAAAAGCAGCGGGAGCAGCTGACCGGCAGAATTGGTATGTAAAAATTTTAAAATAGTTGTAATAATGATCAATTTAACCAATTTTTTATGTTTGCAGAACAACGAAATGTATGCAAATTGTCAGAGCTTAGGTGGATTTCAATAGAAATTCGCCTATGTCCCTTAGGTTAGGTTAGGTTAGCAACTTTTTCGTTTTTTAGTGGGTCTACACCCTCGAGCGATACGTCGTTGGACGCGGGGCGACGAGGGGAGAGCGGGGCGAAAAAGTTGCGTCAGAATTTGGAAGAAAAAATTTAGAGGAGGACCAAAAAAGAGTAAAAATTTGTAAAATTAATTAATTTTATATGTTCCAGATATGAAATTTTCAGCGCAACGGCACTGAAAAGCAGCGGGAGCAGCTGACCGGCAGAATTGGTATGTAAAAATTTTAAAATAGTTGTAATAATGATCAATTTAACCAATTTTTTATGTTTGCAGAACAACGAAATGTATGCAAATTGTCAGAGCTTAGGTGGATTTCAATAGAAATTCGCCTATGTCCCTTAGGTTAGGTTAGGTTAGCAACTTTTTCGTTTTTTAGTGGGTCTACACCCTCGAGCGATACGTCGTTGGACGCGGGGCGACGAGGGGAGAGCGGGGCGAAAAAGTTGCGTCAGAATTTGGAAGAAAAAATTTAGAGGAGGACCAAAAAAGAGTAAAAATTTGTAAAATTAATTAATTTTATATGTTCCAGATATGAAATTTTCAGCGCAACGGCACTGAAAAGCAGCGGGAGCAGCTGACCGGCAGAATTGGTATGTAAAAATTTTAAAATAGTTGTAATAATGATCAATTTAACCAATTTTTTATGTTTGCAGAACAACGAAATGTATGCAAATTGTCAGAGCTTAGGTGGATTTCAATAGAAATTCGCCTATGTCCCTTAGGTTAGGTTAGGTTAGCAACTTTTTCGTTTTTTAGTGGGTCTACACCCTCGAGCGATACGTCGTTGGACGCGGGGCGACGAGGGGAGAGCGGGGCGAAAAAGTTGCGTCAGAATTTGGAAGAAAAAATTTAGAGGAGGACCAAAAAAGAGTAAAAATTTGTAAAATTAATTAATTTTATATGTTCCAGATATGAAATTTTCAGCGCAACGGCACTGAAAAGCAGCGGGAGCAGCTGACCGGCAGAATTGGTATGTAAAAATTTTAAAATAGTTGTAATAATGATCAATTTAACCAATTTTTTATGTTTGCAGAACAACGAAATGTATGCAAATTGTCAGAGCTTAGGTGGATTTCAATAGAAATTCGCCTATGTCCCTTAGGTTAGGTTAGGTTAGCAACTTTTTCGTTTTTTAGTGGGTCTACACCCTCGAGCGATACGTCGTTGGACGCGGGGCGACGAGGGGAGAGCGGGGCGAAAAAGTTGCGTCAGAATTTGGAAGAAAAAATTTAGAGGAGGACCAAAAAAGAGTAAAAATTTGTAAAATTAATTAATTTTATATGTTCCAGATATGAAATTTTCAGCGCAACGGCACTGAAAAGCAGCGGGAGCAGCTGACCGGCAGAATTGGTATGTAAAAATTTTAAAATAGTTGTAATAATGATCAATTTAACCAATTTTTTATGTTTGCAGAACAACGAAATGTATGCAAATTGTCAGAGCTTAGGTGGATTTCAATAGAAATTCGCCTATGTCCCTTAGGTTAGGTTAGGTTAGCAACTTTTTCGTTTTTTAGTGGGTCTACACCCTCGAGCGATACGTCGTTGGACGCGGGGCGACGAGGGGAGAGCGGGGCGAAAAAGTTGCGTCAGAATTTGGAAGAAAAAATTTAGAGGAGGACCAAAAAAGAGTAAAAATTTGTAAAATTAATTAATTTTATATGTTCCAGATATGAAATTTTCAGCGCAACGGCACTGAAAAGCAGCGGGAGCAGCTGACCGGCAGAATTGGTATGTAAAAATTTTAAAATAGTTGTAATAATGATCAATTTAACCAATTTTTTATGTTTGCAGAACAACGAAATGTATGCAAATTGTCAGAGCTTAGGTGGATTTCAATAGAAATTCGCCTATGTCCCTTAGGTTAGGTTAGGTTAGCAACTTTTTCGTTTTTTAGTGGGTCTACACCCTCGAGCGATACGTCGTTGGACGCGGGGCGACGAGGGGAGAGCGGGGCGAAAAAGTTGCGTCAGAATTTGGAAGAAAAAATTTAGAGGAGGACCAAAAAAGAGTAAAAATTTGTAAAATTAATTAATTTTATATGTTCCAGATATGAAATTTTCAGCGCAACGGCACTGAAAAGCAGCGGGAGCAGCTGACCGGCAGAATTGGTATGTAAAAATTTTAAAATAGTTGTAATAATGATCAATTTAACCAATTTTTTATGTTTGCAGAACAACGAAATGTATGCAAATTGTCAGAGCTTAGGTGGATTTCAATAGAAATTCGCCTATGTCCCTTAGGTTAGGTTAGGTTAGCAACTTTTTCGTTTTTTAGTGGGTCTACACCCTCGAGCGATACGTCGTTGGACGCGGGGCGACGAGGGGAGAGCGGGGCGAAAAAGTTGCGTCAGAATTTGGAAGAAAAAATTTAGAGGAGGACCAAAAAAGAGTAAAAATTTGTAAAATTAATTAATTTTATATGTTCCAGATATGAAATTTTCAGCGCAACGGCACTGAAAAGCAGCGGGAGCAGCTGACCGGCAGAATTGGTATGTAAAAATTTTAAAATAGTTGTAATAATGATCAATTTAACCAATTTTTTATGTTTGCAGAACAACGAAATGTATGCAAATTGTCAGAGCTTAGGTGGATTTCAATAGAAATTCGCCTATGTCCCTTATGTTAGGTTAGGTTAGCAACTTTTTCGTTTTTTAGTGGGTCTACACCCTCGAGCGATACGTCGTTGGACGCGGGGCGACGAGGGGAGAGCGGGGCGAAAAAGTTGCGTCAGAATTTGGAAGAAAAAATTTAGAGGAGGACCAAAAAAGAGTAAAAATTTGTAAAATTAATTAATTTTATATGTTCCAGATATGAAATTTTCAGCGCAACGGCACTGAAAAGCAGCGGGAGCAGCTGACCGGCAGAATTGGTATGTAAAAATTTTAAAATAGTTGTAATAATGATCAATTTAACCAATTTTTTATGTTTGCAGAACAACGAAATGTATGCAAATTGTCAGAGCTTAGGTGGATTTCAATAGAAATTCGCCTATGTCCCTTAGGTTAGGTTAGGTTAGCAACTTTTTCGTTTTTTAGTGGGTCTACACCCTCGAGCGATACGTCGTTGGACGCGGGGCGACGAGGGGAGAGCGGGGCGAAAAAGTTGCGTCAGAATTTGGAAGAAAAAATTTAGAGGAGGACCAAAAAAGAGTAAAAATTTGTAAAATTAATTAATTTTATATGTTCCAGATATGAAATTTTCAGCGCAACGGCACTGAAAAGCAGCGGGAGCAGCTGACCGGCAGAATTGGTATGTAAAAATTTTAAAATAGTTGTAATAATGATCAATTTAACCAATTTTTTATGTTTGCAGAACAACGAAATGTATGCAAATTGTCAGAGCTTAGGTGGATTTCAATAGAAATTCGCCTATGTCCCTTAGGTTAGGTTAGGTTAGCAACTTTTTCGTTTTTTAGTGGGTCTACACCCTCGAGCGATACGTCGTTGGACGCGGGGCGACGAGGGGAGAGCGGGGCGAAAAAGTTGCGTCAGAATTTGGAAGAAAAAATTTAGAGGAGGACCAAAAAAGAGTAAAAATTTGTAAAATTAATTAATTTTATATGTTCCAGATATGAAATTTTCAGCGCAACGGCACTGAAAAGCAGCGGGAGCAGCTGACCGGCAGAATTGGTATGTAAAAATTTTAAAATAGTTGTAATAATGATCAATTTAACCAATTTTTTATGTTTGCAGAACAACGAAATGTATGCAAATTGTCAGAGCTTAGGTGGATTTCAATAGAAATTCGCCTATGTCCCTTAGGTTAGGTTAGGTTAGCAACTTTTTCGTTTTTTAGTGGGTCTACACCCTCGAGCGATACGTCGTTGGACGCGGGGCGACGAGGGGAGAGCGGGGCGAAAAAGTTGCGTCAGAATTTGGAAGAAAAAATTTAGAGGAGGACCAAAAAAGAGTAAAAATTTGTAAAATTAATTAATTTTATATGTTCCAGATATGAAATTTTCAGCGCAACGGCACTGAAAAGCAGCGGGAGCAGCTGACCGGCAGAATTGGTATGTAAAAATTTTAAAATAGTTGTAATAATGATCAATTTAACCAATTTTTTATGTTTGCAGAACAACGAAATGTATGCAAATTGTCAGAGCTTAGGTGGATTTCAATAGAAATTCGCCTATGTCCCTTAGGTTAGGTTAGGTTAGCAACTTTTTCGTTTTTTAGTGGGTCTACACCCTCGAGCGATACGTCGTTGGACGCGGGGCGACGAGGGGAGAGCGGGGCGAAAAAGTTGCGTCAGAATTTGGAAGAAAAAATTTAGAGGAGGACCAAAAAAGAGTAAAAATTTGTAAAATTAATTAATTTTATATGTTCCAGATATGAAATTTTCAGCGCAACGGCACTGAAAAGCAGCGGGAGCAGCTGACCGGCAGAATTGGTATGTAAAAATTTTAAAATAGTTGTAATAATGATCAATTTAACCAATTTTTTATGTTTGCAGAACAACGAAATGTATGCAAATTGTCAGAGCTTAGGTGGATTTCAATAGAAATTCGCCTATGTCCCTTAGGTTAGGTTAGGTTAGCAACTTTTTCGTTTTTTAGTGGGTCTACACCCTCGAGCGATACGTCGTTGGACGCGGGGCGACGAGGGGAGAGCGGGGCGAAAAAGTTGCGTCAGAATTTGGAAGAAAAAATTTAGAGGAGGACCAAAAAAGAGTAAAAATTTGTAAAATTAATTAATTTTATATGTTCCAGATATGAAATTTTCAGCGCAACGGCACTGAAAAGCAGCGGGAGCAGCTGACCGGCAGAATTGGTATGTAAAAATTTTAAAATAGTTGTAATAATGATCAATTTAACCAATTTTTTATGTTTGCAGAACAACGAAATGTATGCAAATTGTCAGAGCTTAGGTGGATTTCAATAGAAATTCGCCTATGTCCCTTAGGTTAGGTTAGGTTAGCAACTTTTTCGTTTTTTAGTGGGTCTACACCCTCGAGCGATACGTCGTTGGACGCGGGGCGACGAGGGGAGAGCGGGGCGAAAAAGTTGCGTCAGAATTTGGAAGAAAAAATTTAGAGGAGGACCAAAAAAGAGTAAAAATTTGTAAAATTAATTAATTTTATATGTTCCAGATATGAAATTTTCAGCGCAACGGCACTGAAAAGCAGCGGGAGCAGCTGACCGGCAGAATTGGTATGTAAAAATTTTAAAATAGTTGTAATAATGATCAATTTAACCAATTTTTTATGTTTGCAGAACAACGAAATGTATGCAAATTGTCAGAGCTTAGGTGGATTTCAATAGAAATTCGCCTATGTCCCTTAGGTTAGGTTAGGTTAGCAACTTTTTCGTTTTTTAGTGGGTCTACACCCTCGAGCGATACGTCGTTGGACGCGGGGCGACGAGGGGAGAGCGGGGCGAAAAAGTTGCGTCAGAATTTGGAAGAAAAAATTTAGAGGAGGACCAAAAAAGAGTAAAAATTTGTAAAATTAATTAATTTTATATGTTCCAGATATGAAATTTTCAGCGCAACGGCACTGAAAAGCAGCGGGAGCAGCTGACCGGCAGAATTGGTATGTAAAAATTTTAAAATAGTTGTAATAATGATCAATTTAACCAATTTTTTATGTTTGCAGAACAACGAAATGTATGCAAATTGTCAGAGCTTAGGTGGATTTCAATAGAAATTCGCCTATGTCCCTTATGTTAGGTTAGGTTAGCAACTTTTTCGTTTTTTAGTGGGTCTACACCCTCGAGCGATACGTCGTTGGACGCGGGGCGACGAGGGGAGAGCGGGGCGAAAAAGTTGCGTCAGAATTTGGAAGAAAAAATTTAGAGGAGGACCAAAAAAGAGTAAAAATTTGTAAAATTAATTAATTTTATATGTTCCAGATATGAAATTTTCAGCGCAACGGCACTGAAAAGCAGCGGGAGCAGCTGACCGGCAGAATTGGTATGTAAAAATTTTAAAATAGTTGTAATAATGATCAATTTAACCAATTTTTTATGTTTGCAGAACAACGAAATGTATGCAAATTGTCAGAGCTTAGGTGGATTTCAATAGAAATTCGCCTATGTCCCTTATGTTAGGTTAGGTTAGCAACTTTTTCGTTTTTTAGTGGGTCTACACCCTCGAGCGATACGTCGTTGGACGCGGGGCGACGAGGGGAGAGCGGGGCGAAAAAGTTGCGTCAGAATTTGGAAGAAAAAATTTAGAGGAGGACCAAAAAAGAGTAAAAATTTGTAAAATTAATTAATTTTATATGTTCCAGATATGAAATTTTCAGCGCAACGGCACTGAAAAGCAGCGGGAGCAGCTGACCGGCAGAATTGGTATGTAAAAATTTTAAAATAGTTGTAATAATGATCAATTTAACCAATTTTTTATGTTTGCAGAACAACCTGGTTAGGTTAGGTTAGGTTAGGTTAGGTTAGGTTAGGTTAGGTTAGGTTAGGTTAGGTTAGGTTAGGTTAGGTTAGGTTAGGTTAGGTTAGGTTAGGTTAGGTTAGGTTAGGTTGGGGTGCTAGGTCGGACAACCTCCTCGTGGTGCACCCTGGGCACCGCCGACCACCTCTTCAGTTTCCCTGTTGAGGTGGTCGACGGTGGCGAATAGTCTGGCAGAGGGAGTCGCGTTTTGTCTGCCCCTTTCACTCTCTTCGGAGGGGGTCGGGGGCAGACCGGCGACGGGGGGGTAATGCGTCGCTCGCGTCGTTCTCTTTCCTCTCTGCTTACAGAGAGGACTGTAGCGCGGCGCGGGCGACGCCGGGGTGGGGGGTAAAGGAGATGGATGTATGTGTGTATGCTCTCTCCAAAGGTGATGGATGAACCGCGAAAGCGTGATGTATGTATGGAAGGCTCCGAAAGGAGACGGTGTGTTTCGCGCGGCGCGTTTGCCAAGTGCACTCGGCTTTGCCGACGTCGGGCGATCCCGTTATTCTGTTTGGGTGTCGTGGACATGTCTCACGGCCCACTCAGAACCGGGGGTCCTGCCTTAACCGGCCGGACCGAGAGGAGTAAACCTCAATAAAAAAATCCGGAGATTCCGGCGTTGCGGTCCGTGACGCCGGGTGCTCGCAAGAGCGGCTGGGCCGAAAAACCAGCCATTAGCGGTCCCCCCCTGGGTACCTCCCGCCCCCCAGGTGTATAAAGGGTTACCGGGATACAGGGGTCTCTGTCCCGGTGGACCTCCCCTTCCCCCATAATCGTGGGACTACTATGGAAGATTTTAAAAACAAAAAGACGATCACAAACAAAAAGTCTGACCTTGGCAAGACAAAAGGACCGAAACCAAATGATTCGGATATGACGACTGGTGCAGAACGTAGCAATGTGGGGAAGGCTGCGTCTGCGAGAACTGAGGAGGAGCGTATGGAGGCTGCTCGTAGTTCATGGGCAAGGGCCGAGCTTGCGGGGACGTTGTTGCAGTACAGTGACGACTCCTCCCTCTCGAGGCCGCAAAGCCGGGTGTCGGATGCTGGTTCAGTCCAGAAACGGCCCCGGCACGCATTGGACGACTACACAAGCCAAAGCGGCTTGTCCAGTGAGGAGGATCGCCCGGCCTCAAAGGCGCAAAAAGTGCGGGACGGGAAGAGCGGCCGTGGTCGCTACTCCCCTGGCCCTGCCAGAGACGGAAAGGGCCGCTTCAAGAAGAAGAAGGGTGGGAAGAAGACCCTTAAGGCTGACGGGACTGATGCCCCAAAAGGACGGGACGAGCACCCCACAACAGTGGCTGCTGCAGAGCAGAGGGAGTGCCAGCCTGATGCCCCTGAGGAGGAGGAGCTTTCGCCACAAGAGCGAAGACAAGAGGTGGACCACTGGTTGACTCAGTTGGACTTTGTGCTCCGAGAGTCGACCAACCTAAAGCCGTCGTTCGCCAAGGTGCTCAATGATGCGATCGTTGCCATCAGCAGCTCGGTATATGAGTTGTGCCAGAGCTCAGTATCGAAAGCGGAGAGGGACAAGATGGCCAAAGAAAATGCCGGCCTAAGGGCCGAACTGGCGGGACTGCGTGGCGAATTGGCCGCGCTCCGGACAGAAGTCCGGAGCGCCATAACCCCAGCACAGACGAGCATCCCACCGCCTCAAATCGCTCCATTGGAGCTGGAGACGCTAAAGCGATCCATCATAGAGGCGGTGGGAACGATGGTGAACGCCCGCCTAGAGGCGTTAGAGGGGCGGCTGTTGCCAGAGGTGCGCCTGCGTCCGCCGCTGGCCTCGACCTCCAAGGCCTCATCGGGAGGTGCCCCCCGGGCTGGAACCAGCCTCGTGGTGCAGCTGGAGAATCCTCCGGCGCCCGTAGAACTTGGCCCTTCCAAGGCCAAGAGGAAGGGGAAGAAGAAGCGGGTTGTTGCGGCCAACCCGGCTCCACCAGCTCCGTCTGGAGAGGGGCCAGCGGAGAGCTGGACCGTCGTCACCCGGCGGAGGGCTAAGTCCGGCACCGGCCCCGCACCGGCTGCAAAGGCTGCAAAGCCCAAACGGCCAAAGAAGCCGAGTCTAAGACCCCCTCGCACGGCAGCTGTAGCCCTCAAGCTGCAGCCGGCCGCTGCGGCCAAGGGGATAAGTTTTGAGGGCCTGTTCCTGAAGGCCAAGGGGCAAATCGACCTCGCAGGTATGGGCATTCCGTCCGTGACATTTAGGACGGCTCTAACGGGGGCTCGATTGCTCGAGCTCCCGGGGGTTGACGGAGGTGAAAAGGCCGACATCCTCGCTGCTAAAATGCAGGAGGTCCTAGGGGTGGACAACGTCGTGGTGTCCAGGCCTGAGAAGTGCGCTGATCTGCGCATCTCAGGTCTGGATGACTCTGTCGTAATAGCGGACATAGTGGAGGCGGTTGTCAGGGTTGGCGAATGCTCGCCCACCGCTGTAAAGGTGGGGGTGATCCGCAGGGACAGGTCCGGTCTGGGCACTGCCCTGATGAGATGTCCCGTTGGTGTGGCCGCCAAAGTGGCCGAGGCTAACCGACTTTTGGTTGGGTGGTCCTCGGCCCGGGCGAAATTACTGCCGTTAAAACCTCTGCGGTGCTTCCGGTGCCTAGAGTTGGGGCATGTCCGGGAGCAGTGCGCCGCAGAGGTAGATAGAGGGAACGCTTGCTTCCGATGCGGGCAGCTGGGCCACAAGAGCGAGGGATGCTCCGCCGCGCCGCACTGTATAGTGTGCGCGGCGTCGAGCAGGCCAGCTGCCCACAAGCTCGGAGGCGCGGCCTGCGCTCCCGCGCCGGCCAAGGGAAGGAGGGCGAGGGGCACTGCTGGGACTACGGTCCCTGCGAAGCCTCCACGCCCCGCGGCCACCAAGGCTGCAGCAACACGCGATGACGCGATGGCCACTTCTTAGTGACCACCGCGTCTCGGGAGCCCTAAGACGGCAGGCACGGGGGTGCCTGTCGTCCGTTTGGGGCTCGTGAGGGGGCGCTGTGTTACGTGTGTCAACACAGCGCCACTCGGCCGGACTGGGTGGCCGTCACCACTCAGAGCGGAGGCCTGCAAAGGCCAAGCCGTTCGGGGATGCGGAGGCTCACCGCGTACCGGGTCCCCGAATCATGCGGCACAGAGGACACACCGTTGGTTTTTAGTGGGTATACCATTCCGGGAGTCCCACATACCCCTCATGCCTCCCCCGAGGCGGAGGGGATCCATAAAGGATTTTCCAACGTAAAAAAAAAAAAAAAAAAAAAAAAAAAAAAAAAAAGGTTAGGTTAGGTTAGGTTAGGTTAGGTTAGGTTAGGTTAGGTTAGGTTAGGTTAGGTTAGGTTAGGTTTTTTTTTTTTTTTTTTTTTTTTTTTTTTTTTTTTTTTTTTTTTTTTTTTTTTTTTTTTGGGCCCTTTGACTTTAGTCAAAGGGTTAATAGGTTTTATGTTTAGGTACGAGTATGTGTATTTCGTCTCGATTGTATTATGGTGTTAAGTTTCGATTTTTAATTTCTCCTCTGCTAATGGATACAGAGAAGATTTGTTTTCAGTTAAAGGTTTTTAAGTACGATTTATTCTTTTTAAGTGGTTTATAATGGATTTGATGAAAGTTATGAAAGATTTAATTGCGATGGGGTTTTTGGCTATGTCGTTAAGTTTAAAAGGGTCTATGTTTAGCATTGAGCATGCGCCTTCGTGATTAAGTCTAGTGTTGGTAAAAATTGGACAGTGTTTTAGGAGATGTTCTGTGTTCTGGGTTGTGGTGTCGTCGCATGGGCATGTACTGTCAGATGTTATTTTGAAGCGGTTTAGGTAAGATTTGTGGTAAGCATGGCCGGTAACAATTTGGGTAAGCTCGAAGCTGGTTGGGAAAAGTGTCCTAAATTCGGTGATTTGAGCTATGTTGGTGAACCATGCTTTAGTCCCTGCTCCTTGGGGACTATCTTCATACTCCTTTTGCCACTTTTCCATGGTTTCGGATCTTAGTATTCTCTTTGAGTGCGATAGAGGGAAAAAGTTGTGGTCGGTGGCCGTTTTTGCCGACGCTGCACTTTTGGCCGCGGCGTCGGCGCATTCGTTGCCCGGGATGTTATTGTGGGCTCGCACCCATGCGAATTTTATAGTGGTGGTCTGTTTTGTGTTTTGGATTATGTGGTGGATCGAGTTAACAGTAGGGTCTTTATTATTTGTGTCTTGTATTGCAGCTAGTGAGGAGAGGCTGTCGGAGAGGATGTAGACTGTTTCTCGGATTTGTTCCCGCTCTATCCACATCAGGGCTGCCTCGATCGCCCTGAGTTCCGCCATGAAGACGGTGCAGGTTCTGCAGAGTTTTATTTTCTTTTGATTTATGATAGTGTTGTATCGGAATGCCACGTAGGCTGCACCTACATCTCCTGACTCAAGTTTACTTCCGTCGGTGTAAATTTGTATTGGGGTATTTGTTACTATTATGTTAAGTTCATCTATATTGTTTATTTTGTGGAATATTATTTTGTTGCGATGGGCTGGGTGCAATCTTTGACGGTTGGTTATTGGTTTTATGAGTTGAATGTCTTCGGGTAAGTCTGGTGAGATTCTTGTTTGTTTTATGGTTTCTATTTGGTGGAGCTCTCGTATCAGGAGATGCAGGGGGACGAATTGTGCCAGGGCGATCGAGGCAACGGCGGACACCGTCCTAAATGCGCGGATGGCTCGGATTGCGAACTGCCTTTGGAAACTGGTTAGCATTTTGCGAACACTATAGTATTTGACAGCGTCGCCCCAGACGCTTGCGGCATAAGTTATTATGGGCTGGACTACCTGTTTGTATATGGTTTCTACATTGGCTGGATGGATGCCCCAAGTGGGTTTGACAAATTTGCTTAGGTTTTTAAAGATTTTTGAAGCTTTCCGAATTATGTATTTTACGTGGCTGATGAAACTGAGGCGGTCATCCAGGATGACCCCGAGGAGCTTAATTTCTTTCATTATGGGGACTTTGGTTGAGTTGATGTAGAGTTCGGCGGTTTTAGTGGGCGACGTGAATGAGATGGCCTGCGTCTTTTCGGATGCGAATGATAATTTAACACTTTCGCCCCAGTCGGCTATTATTTTTAAGCACTCATTTGTGACTGCTTCTACGGCCTGCTTCGTGCGGCCTTTAACTATTAGCAGCACATTGTCGGCGAAGGCCTGTATGTGGGCCTCTTCTGGTAGTTGGATGTTCAGTAAATTGGTTAGGTTAGGTTAGGTTAGGTTAGGTTAGGTTAGGTTAGGTTAGGTTAGGTTAGCTCGAGGCGTGGGTGCTAGCCAGAGTGTACGAGTGGACGGCGCGGCGAAGGGCGCTCGGGGAGCACCCCGCCGCGGAAGAGCGGGAGGCCGTCCGGCGAGAGGCGAAGGCAGCTATAGTCCATCATTGGACTGAGGACCTCGCCTCCGCCGCCTTTGGCCGTCGAACGCTGGACGCGCTCGGGCCAGTACTGCAAGGCTGGCTCGAGCGGTCCCACGGTTTCCTCTCGTTCCGTCTGGTGCAGGTGTTATCCGGCCACGGATGCTTCGGATCCCACCTGCACCGGATTCGGAGGGAGGAAACCCCGGCGTGCCACGACTGCGGCGCGCCGGAGGACACGGCACAGCACACCCTCGAGGTGTGCCCCGCCTGGTCCGAGCTGCGCCGCAGTCTTATCGCGGTGGTTGGGCGGGACCTGTCGCTTCCCGCCGTGATCAGGTCCATGCTCGGAGGCGAGGAGGCCTGGGCGGCGCTCGCTTCCTTCTGCGAGGAAGTCATGTCGCAGAAGGAGGCAGCGGAGCGTGCGCGGGAGGACGACCCTCTCGCAGCGCCGCTCCGTAGGCGAAGAAGAGGAGGGAGAAGGCGACTGTACGACCGTCGCCTCCCTCCTGGTGGCGAATAGCGGGAGACAGGCGCGGGGGCGCCCTCTCCTGCACCGCACTATTCGCCACCATCGCGGAGCGGGAATGGCCGAGCACTCGCGGTCATTCCCGGGCCCCTCCCCACAGGGAGGGGCGTGAAGGGCCCGCTGTAAGGCGGGCGATCGTCTGAGGGGGACTAGACGTAAAGGCTCTGCCGGTTTCCTAGTCCCCCTCCTCATAGACGAGGCGGGAGTGCCGGGGGGGTTTTAGCCGGTAGGAGTCCGGCATAACCCGCGCCACGCCCCCGCGTGGCCGGGTATCCATGAGGATTTCCCCCCCGAAAACAAAAAAAAAAAAAGGTTAGGTTAGGTTAGGTTAGGTTAGGTTAGGTTAGGTTATTCCCACCGCCGCGTGCCATGAGTGTGGCGCGGCGGAAGACACCGCGCAGCACACCCTGGAAGAGTGTGTTGCGTGGGTCGAGCAGCGCCGCATTCTGGTTGCGGCGGTCGGAAGGGACCTTTCACTGCCAAGCATAGTTCTGTCTATGCTCGACAGTGAGGGGTCCTGGGAGGCGATGGCCTCTTTCTGCGAGGATGTGATGTCGCGGAAGGAGGCCGCGGAGCGGGCCAGGGAGGAAGACCCCCTGGCAGATCCGCTCCGGCGCAGACGTGTGGGGAGGAGAAGGAGGCGCTACGATCGCCTTCTTCCTCCCCACTAGCCGAAATCAGGTGGTGGGTCGGGGGACCCACTACCTATTGCACGATTTCGGCCGTCTGGGGGATGACTGGGGTGGTACCAGGTCGTCCCCCTTTTAGCGCCTGTGGCCCGGCAAAGTCATTGCCGGGCCGTCCGCCGGGGCGTCTCGGAGCATTTCCCATGGTCCCGGGGCGCCCCTCTGCATGGCGGAGGGTGGTACACCGTTGGTTTTTAGTGGGTATACCTTCGGGGACTCCCACATACCCCTCTCGACTCCCCCGAGTCGGGAGGGGACCCATAAAGGGTTTTCCAACGAAAAAAAAAAAAAAAAAAAAAAAAAAGGTTAGGTTAGGTTTTTTTTTTTTTTTTTTTTTTTGGGCCCTTTGACTTTAGTCAAAGGGTTAATAGGTTTTATGTTTAGGTACGAGTATGTGTATTTCGTCTCGATTGTATTATGGTGTTAAGTTTCGATTTTTAATTTCTCCTCTGCTAATGGATACAGAGAAGATTTGTTTTCAGTTAAAGGTTTTTAAGTACGATTTATTCTTTTTAAGTGGTTTATAATGGATTTGATGAAAGTTATGAAAGATTTAATTGCGATGGGGTTTTTGGCTATGTCGTTAAGTTTAAAAGGGTCTATGTTTAGCATTGAGCATGCGCCTTCGTGATTAAGTCTAGTGTTGGTAAAAATTGGACAGTGTTTTAGGAGATGTTCTGTGTTCTGGGTTGTGGTGTCGTCGCATGGGCATGTACTGTCAGATGTTATTTTGAAGCGGTTTAGGTAAGATTTGTGGTAAGCATGGCCGGTAACAATTTGGGTAAGCTCGAAGCTGGTTGGGAAAAGTGTCCTAAATTCGGTGATTTGAGCTATGTTGGTGAACCATGCTTTAGTCCCTGCTCCTTGGGGACTATCTTCATACTCCTTTTGCCACTTTTCCATGGTTTCGGATCTTAGTATTCTCTTTGAGTGCGATAGAGGGAAAAAGTTGTGGTCGGTGGCCGTTTTTGCCGACGCTGCACTTTTGGCCGCGGCGTCGGCGCATTCGTTGCCCGGGATGTTATTGTGGGCTCGCACCCATGCGAATTTTATAGTGGTGGTCTGTTTTGTGTTTTGGATTATGTGGTGGATCGAGTTAACAGTAGGGTCTTTATTATTTGTGTCTTGTATTGCAGCTAGTGAGGAGAGGCTGTCGGAGAGGATGTAGACTGTTTCTCGGATTTGTTCCCGCTCTATCCACATCAGGGCTGCCTCGATCGCCCTGAGTTCCGCCATGAAGACGGTGCAGGTTCTGCAGAGTTTTATTTTCTTTTGATTTATGATAGTGTTGTATCGGAATGCCACGTAGGCTGCACCTACATCTCCTGACTCAAGTTTACTTCCGTCGGTGTAAATTTGTATTGGGGTATTTGTTACTATTATGTTAAGTTCATCTATATTGTTTATTTTGTGGAATATTATTTTGTTGCGATGGGCTGGGTGCAATCTTTGACGGTTGGTTATTGGTTTTATGAGTTGAATGTCTTCGGGTAAGTCTGGTGAGATTCTTGTTTGTTTTATGGTTTCTATTTGGTGGAGCTCTCGTATCAGGAGATGCAGGGGGACGAATTGTGCCAGGGCGATCGAGGCAACGGCGGACACCGTCCTAAATGCGCGGATGGCTCGGATTGCGAACTGCCTTTGGAAACTGGGGTTAGGTTAGGTTAGGTTAGGTTAGGTTAGGTTAGGTTAGGTTAGGTTAGGTTAGGTTAGGTTAGGTTAGGTTAGGTTAGGTTAGGTTAGGTTAGGTTAGGTTAGGTTAGGTTAGGTTAGGTTAGGTTGGCGGCGGGTTGAAGGCGGGGTTCCACAGGGGTCGGTGTTGGGGCCGTTACTGTGGAACCTGGGCTATGACTGGGTGCTCCGTGGCGCGCTCCTCCCGGGGATGCGCGTCATTTGTTACGCGGACGACACCCTAGTCATGGCCCGAGGAGGGTCCTGGAGGGAGGTGGAGCGGCTGGCCACGGTGGGAACGCTCCTGGTGGTCGAACGCATCAGGGCACTGGGGCTCCGGGTGGCGCTGGAGAAAACCGAGGCCATGCTATTCCATGGGCCTCGGTGCGGGCCACCCCCGGGGGCGGCCATCGAAGTGGCGGGGGTGAGGGTCGCAGTAAGGGCCCAGATGAAATATCTGGGCCTCCAGCTGGACGGAAGGTGGCGGTTCGAGGACCACTTCCGCAGCTTGGCACCCAAGCTGGTCGGAGCGGCGGCGGCACTTGGCCGTCTCCTGCCAAATTCAGGGGGGCCGGGGGCCACCTGTCGCCGCCTATATGCGGGGGTGGTCCGGAGCATGGCGCTCTATGGGGCGCCAGTATGGGCGGATGCCCTCAGTGCCCATAACAGAACCCAGCTGCGCAGGGCGCAGCGGACGGTGGCACTGAGGGCGATCAGAGGATACCGGACGGTATCCGCGGGGGCAGCCTGTGTATTGGCAGGCTCCCCCCCGTGGGAATTGGAGGCGGAGGTGCTCGCCGCCGTTTATACAATGACGGCGGCGAGGAAAGCAGTGGGAGAGCGCCCGACGTTTGAGGAGATTATCGGAACCAGACGTCGGGCACAGGCGGAATCGCTGCGGCGATGGACGGAGGACCTGGCGAACCACAACTATGGGATCCGCACCATAGAAGCGGTTCGCCCGGTCCTGAAAGGGTGGTGCGAGAGGAGGAAGGGCTCCCTCACGTTTCGGCTTGTGCAGGTACTGTCTGGACATGGCTGTTTCGGATGGTATCTGCACAGGATAGCCAGAAGGGAGCCCACCGCCGCCTGCCACGAATGCGGCGCGGAGGTGGACTCAGCGCAGCACACTCTGGAGGAGTGTGCTGCCTGGGAGCAGGAGCGCCGCACTCTGATGGCGGCGATTGGAGGGGACCTGTCACTGCCGAGCGTAGTCCAAGCTATGCTCGCAAGTGACAGGTCATGGGAGGCAATGGTCTCCTTCTGCGAAGAGGTGATGGCGCAGAAGGAGACCGCGGAGCGGGCCAGGGAGGAGGATCCCCTGGCAGATCCGCTCCGGCGCAGACGCGTGGGGAGGAGAAGGAGGCGTTTCGATCGCCTCCTTCCACCCCACTAGCCGAAACCAGGGTGATGGTCCGGGGGGACCATCACCTATTGCACGGTTTCGGCGGTCTGGGAGGCGGCTGGGGTAGTACCAGGCCGTCTCCCTTTAGCGCTGGTGGCCCGGCGTAAGGCTGGGCCGTCCGTCGGGGCGTCTCGGCTAGTTTGCTACCGCGATCACGGGCGCCCCACACAAAGACGGAAGCTGGTACACCGTGGGTTTTTAGTGGGTATACGGCCGACTGCCGGACTCCCACATACCCCTCCCGCCTCCCCCGAGGCGGTAGGGGACCCATAAAGGGTTTTCCCACGAAAAAAAAAAAAAAAAAAAAAAAAAAAAAAAAAAAGGTTAGGTTAGGTTAGGTTAGGTTAGGTTAGGTTAGGTTAGGTTAGGTTAGGTTAGGTTAGGTTAGGTTAGGTTAGGTTAGGTTAGGTTAGGTTAGGTTAGGTTGGGGTGCGTGCTGGACAACCTCCTCGTGGTGCACCCTGGGCACCGCCGACCACCTCTTCAGCATCCCTGTCGAGGTGGTCGACGGTGGCGGATAGTCCGGCTAGGGAGTCGCGTTTTGTCTGCTTCTGGCACTCTTTTCGGAGAGGGTCGGGGGCAGACCGGCGACGGGGGGGTAAGGGGTTTCGGGGGGGTAAAGGTGATGGATGAACGTGTGATGTATGAAAGGAAGTCCCCGAGAGGGGACGGTATGATTCGTGCGGTGTTGTGCCAAGTGCACGCGGCTTTTGCCGCCGCCGGACGATCCCGTAATCCCGCCGGAGGTGTCGTGGACATGTCTCGCGGCCGATGGTGGGACCGGGGGCCTGGCCTTAACCGGCTGGGCTGCGAGGAGTAAACCTCTCTAAAAAATCCGGAGATTCCGGCGTTGCGGTCCGTGACGCCGGGTGCTCGCAAGAGCGGCTGTGACGCAGAACAGCCTTTAGCGGTCCCCCCCTGGGTACTTCCCGCCCCCCAGGCGTATAAAGGGTTACCGGGCTACAGGGGTCTCTGGCTCGGTGGACCTCCTTTCCCCCATACTCGTGGGACTAAATATGGCATTCAAATTGAAATTTACGACGGACTCTGATAAATCTATTGACCTTGGCGATGATAACGGACCTGATTTGCATAGCGATTCGGTTAAGAAGACTGGCGCAGCACGCGTTGACTCGGGGGAGTCTGCGTCTGCTTTTAAACGTGGAGGGCAGCTTATGGCTGCATTAAAGGAATTGGCGAGGACCGGGAGTGTGGACTCGATGTCGTATGACAGCGACGACGACTCCTCACTCTCGAGACCAGACAGTCGGGTGTCGAACAGCGGCTCATACCGCAAGCGACCCCGACGAAACTACTCGGACGATGACTCGGGCGGCTCGGGTGACGAGGACCGCCCCGCTCAAAAAGCCCCGAAAAAGAAGGTGGAGAAGGGCACTTCACAGGCGAGGGACAAAGCTGGCCGGTTCCTAAAGCGCTCTGACGCATCGGGGAGCCAGCCCCAAGAGAGAGATCGGTCGCGCTCGGGCGGCAGGAGCGACGGGAGCCCTGCCGCTCTGAAGAGCACCGACACCCCGAGAGGAAGAGGCCGGCCTCCAACAACCGGCGAATACGTTGGCCTGGCAAAAGCCAAGGCCGAGATGGTAGCTGCGGAACGGGCAGCAATGGAGTTGCAAGCGGAAAAGGAGCTGGCGGAGTCGGCGCGCGAGGCGTATGAGCTGCGTCCGATCCGCATGCCCGAAAAGTTTGTGGGGGCCTGTACGCCCGAACTAAAGGGTCACGTTCTCCGTAACGTGGCCTTAATCGGTGATGTCGCGGCCAAGTCGTCGAACCTTAAGGGTACGTTCGTCAGGACCCTTAAGGACGCGGCCGCGGAGATCAAAGAGGCCGTAGACCTTATTTGTCGGTCCACTGTGTCGTCGGAGACCATGAAGCTCTCCGCTGACAATGACCGGCTCCAGGCGGAAATCGAGGTGCTCCGCGGTGAGCTAGCTGCTTTGCGGGCTGAACTGCGGCGTTCGCAAAACCCGGACGCGTCAATCCCCCCACCGCCTCCAAGTGCTCCGTTCGAGCCTGAGTCGCTAAAGCGCTCAATAATCGAGGCGGTGGGGACCATGGTGAACGCCCGCCTAGAAGCGCTGGAAGACAGGCTCCTGCCGGAGGTGCGCCTTCGCCCACCGCTGGCTTCGTCCTCTCGGGCCTTGTCGGCGGATGCCCCGCCGGCCACAGATGGCCCTATGTTGGAGCTGGACTTCCCTCCGGCGCCCACTGACCTCGGTCCTCACCCTCCCACGACTTCGCGTGAGGGAAGGAAGACCAAGGGGAAAGGGAAGGCGAAAACGCGAAGGGCCACCCCAGCGAACTCAGATCCTCTGGCCGAGGCTCCGGTGGTGAGACCGGTCGAGAGGCCGGCCGAGCAATGGACCAAGGTGGTCAGGCGAAAGCCCAAGCCCGCCCCTGGTCCCGCAGCACCCGCCCAACAGGAGGCGAAAAAGAAGAAGCCGCGCAAGCGGCAGTTGAAACCCTCCCGCACATCGGCGGTAGCGCTGAAGCTGCAGCCGGCAGCTGTAGCGCGGGGGGTCACATACGAGGGATTGTTCCGCGAAGCCAAGAGCAAAATGAACCTCGAGGACCTGGGCATAACGGCCATCTCGTTCAAGGTGGCCGTTACGGGAGCAAGGCTTCTGGAGCTCCCGGGGACAGACAGCGGAGACAAAGCGGACCTCCTTGCCGCAAGGGTACTGCAGGTGATGGGGGCAGACAACGTCGTGGTGTCCAGGCCCGAAAAATGCGCAGATCTGCGCATCTCGGGTCTGGACGACTCGGTCGTGGCGTCAGAGGTGGCAGAGGCGGTCGCGAAGGTCGCCGAGTGCGCGCCCGCCTCTATAAAAGTGGGGGAGATACGGCGGGGTAAATCCGGGCTCGGCTCCGTCCTGGTCAGGTGCCCAATAAGGGTCGCTTCCAAGGTGGCTGGGGCCGACAGAATACTGGTCGGATGGTCTTCCGTCCGCGCCAAGCTGCTGCCGGCCAGACCTCTGCGGTGCTTCCGGTGCCTTGAAGTGGGGCACGTACGGGAGCGGTGTACCGCAGAGGTCGACAGGGGTGACGCTTGCTACCGATGCGGGCAGTCGGGCCACAAAAGCGAGGGATGTTCCGCCGCGCCGCACTGCATAGTGTGCGCGGCGTCGAGTAGGCCCGCTGCCCACAAACTCGGTGGCACCGCCTGCGCCACGGCGCCGGCCAGAAGGCGAAAGGCGAAGGCCGCTGCTGGGGCAAAAGCCCCGGCGAAGCCTGCCCGCCCTGCGGCTGCCACAGCTGCTGCAGCTGGAGATGCGATGGTCACTTCCTAGTGACCATCGCGACTCCTGAGCCCTAAGACGGCAGGCACGGGGGTGCCTGTCGTCCGTTCAGGGGCTCGTGAGGGGGCGCTGTGTTCCCTGTACCAACACAGCGCCACCCGGCCGGACTGGGTGGCCCTTTACACCACCCAGAAGCGGAGGCCTGCAAAGGCTGAGCCGTGTCGGGGATGCGGAAGTGTTGTCATCCACCCGGGTCCCCGACACACGCGGCAGAGAGGGTACAGAGAGGGGTTTTAGTGGGTAGTCCGGGCTTTACACCCGGGAGTCCCACATACCCACCTGGGCCCCCCCGGGCTCGGGTGGGATGCGTAATGCATTTCCCCTCTTAAAAAAAAAAAAAAAAAAAAAAAAAAAAAAAAAAAAAAAAAAAAAAAAGGTTAGGTTAGGTTAGGTTAGGTTAGGTTAGGTTAGGTTAGGTTAGGTTAGGTTAGGTTAGGTTAGGTTAGGTTAGGTTAGGTTAGGTTAGGTTTTTTTTTTTTTTTTTTTTTTTTTTTTTTTTTTTTGGGCCCTTTGACTTTAGTCAAAGGGTTAATAGGTTTTATGTTTAGGTACGAGTATGTGTATTTCGTCTCGATTGTATTATGGTGTTAAGTTTCGATTTTTAATTTCTCCTCTGCTAATGGATACAGAGAAGATTTGATTTCAGTTAAAGGTTTTTAAGTACGATTTATTCTTTTTAAGTTGTTTATAATGGATTTGATGAAAGTTATGAAAGATTTAATTGCGATGGGGTTTTTGGCTATGTCGTTAAGTTTAAAAGGGTCTATGTTTAGCATTGAGCATGCGCCTTCGTGATTAAGTCTAGTGTTGGTAAAAATTGGACAGTGTTTTAGGAGATGTTCTGTGTTCTGGGTTGTGGTGTCGTCGCATGGGCATGTACTGTCAGATGTTATTTTGAAGCGGTTTAGGTAAGATTTGTGGTAAGCATGGCCGGTAACAATTTGGGTAAGCTCGAAGCTGGTTGGGAAAAGTGTCCTAAATTCGGTGATTTGAGCTATGTTGGTGAACCATGCTTTAGTCCCTGCTCCTTGGGGACTATCTTCATACTCCTTTTGCCACTTTTCCATGGTTTCGGATCTTAGTATTCTCTTTGAGTGCGATAGAGGGAAAAAGTTGTGGTCGGTGGCCGTTTTTGCCGACGCTGCACTTTTGGCCGCGGCGTCGGCGCATTCGTTGCCCGGGATGTTATTGTGGGCTCGCACCCATGCGAATTTTATAGTGGTGGTCTGTTTTGTGTTTTGGATTATGTGGTGGATCGAGTTAACAGTAGGGTCTTTATTGTTTGTGTCTTGTATTGCAGCTAGTGAGGAGAGGCTGTCGGAGAGGATGTAGACTGTTTCTCGGATTTGTTCCCGCTCTATCCACATCAGGGCTGCCTCGATCGCCCTGAGTTCCGCCATGAAGACGGTGCAGGTTCTGCAGAGTTTTATTTTCTTTTGATTTATGATAGTGTTGTATCGGAATGCCACGTAGGCTGCACCTACATCTCCTGACTCGAGTTTACTTCCGTCGGTGTAAATTTGTATTGGGGTATTTGTTACTATTATGTTAAGTTCATCTATATTGTTTATTTTGTGGAATATTATTTTGTTGCGATGGGCTGGGTGCAATCTTTGACGGTTGGTTATTGGTTTTATGAGTTGAATGTCTTCGGGTAAGTCTGGTGAGATTCTTGTTTGTTTTATGGTTTCTATTTGGTGGAGCTCTCGTATCAGGAGATGCAGGGGGACGAATTGTGCCAGGGCGATCGAGGCAACGGCGGACACCGTCCTAAATGCGCGGATGGCTCGGATTGCGAACTGCCTTTGGAAACTGGTTAGCATTTTGCGAACACTATAGTATTTGACAGCGTCGCCCCAGACGCTTGCGGCATAAGTTATTATGGGCTGGACTACCTGTTTGTATATGGTTTCTACATTGGCTGGATGGATGCCCCAAGTGGGTTTGACAAATTTGCTTAGGTTTTTAAAGATTTTTGAAGCTTTCCGAATTATGTATTTTACGTGGCTGATGAAACTGAGGCGGTCATCCAGGATGACCCCGAGGAGCTTAATTTCTTTCATTATGGGGACTTTGGTTGAGTTGATGTAGAGTTCGGCGGTTTTAGTGGGCGACGTGAATGAGATGGCCTGCGTCTTTTCGGATGCGAATGATAATTTAACACTTTCGCCCCAGTCGGCTATTATTTTTAAGCACTCATTTGTGACTGCTTCTACGGCCTGCTTCGTGCGGCCTTTAACTATTAGCAGCACATCGTCGGCGAAGGCCTGTATGTGGGCCTCTTCTGGTAGTTGGATGTTCAGTAAATTGTCTAGAATTATGTTCCACAGAACAGGACCACATACAGAGCCCTGAATGCATCCCTTAGTTGTAGTTTTCGATGCCTCGTCCGTGCCGTAGTGCAGAGTGACCCTTCTGTCTTTGGTGTAATTGATTAACAGTTTGTATATATTTCTTGGGCACTTTAACTCTTTAAGACCTCTGTACATGGCGGGCCACCAAGCGTTGTCGAATGCCCCTCTTATGTCCAGTGACACAGCCAAGACCTGTTTTTTCTGTTGCTTTCCTTCGCGAATCTCGTTTATTGCGGTTTGAAGAGCATCAGTTGTTGATGTGCTTTCTTTGAAGCCAAATTGCCTGTCATTCATTCCATTGAGACTATCCGCCTTGTAAACTACGCGTTTTATGATAAGTTTTTCTAATAGTTTTCCAAATACGGGTAATAGGCCAATGGGTCTATAGGAGGATAATTGGCTAGTGTCGGCTTTATTGGGTTTTGGTATGATTTTGGCTATTGCGTGTTTCCAAGGTGTGGGGAAGTGATGTATTTTCAGGCTATGGTTCAGGATGTTAGTTAAAAAGTGGGGGAATATTTTGAAGAAGTTGTAACAAATGTCTGCAGTCAAGTGGTCGTCTCCGGGGGCTTTATTTGCGTTAATTGATGCGAGACAGTTCTCTATCTCGTCGACAGTGAATGGAGGGTCGTTTTCTGTATCAGGTTCGTCCTGTATTTGGTTTCTTAGTTCTTTTTGGTGCTGGGTTGTATCCTCGGTGTCATCAGCGTAGAAGTGGTCCAATAGGGCCTTGGCCGTGTTGGCGCATGTGGTGGTGAAGGTGTTGCCGCAATTTAGTGTTTGTGGGGGCCGTTGTGCAGATGTTTCCTTTATTATGCGGTTGGTCAGTGACCAGACGTTTTCTTTGTCTTGGGCAGTGCAGAATGCCCTGAAGTGCTCAGTGGATGTTTTCTTAAGAGCTGCTGCGTAGTTTTCTTTGAGCTGTTTTTGTTGGATGATAGCTTGGTCTAGAGGTTGATTTCGTGATTTCAGGTTGTGTAAGTGGTGGTGGGCTTTGATGCATTCCTTTTTCATGCTTTCTAGTTCTTCGTTCCACCAGGGGTTGTAAACTCCGTGGCGTAGTTTTTTAGGTATGGTTTTTTGACAAGTGGCTTGAATGATAAGGGTGAGATTGGTGATTAATTTATCGAGGTTTGCAGCATCGAGGCTTTCGAAGTTGGTATTAAGTATTTCAGATTCAATAATATTTTGTGTTAGTTTTTCTTTAAATGCATCCCAGTCGGCCATTTTAGATTGGTATTTAAAGGTTGAGTGGGTTTTTGCGGGTTTTACTTTGGCGTTGGTTTTGATTAGGTAGTGGATTGCATTATGGTCAGATTTAGTGCACGCAGAAGTGTTAACTTGCCAATCAGACATAAGGTCTATCATATTGTTAGAGACGGCTGTGATATCTATAATGGAGGATGTATGGCTGCCATATCGTATGGCTTCGAATGTTGGGACTCTACCAGAGTTGCAGACGGTCATGTCGTGGGAGGCGACGATGTCTACCACATCATTTCCTCGGGAGTCAGATGTTAATTCTCCCCATTCCGGATGTTTCCCGTTTACATCACCGCCTACGACTCGTAGCGATCCAGAGGTTGAACTGAGGAATGTATCTAATGCTACTAGGGTGTTGGAGGGGTCATTTCCAGGTTCTATATACACTGAGGCTATGTATAGTTTCCTCTGACCGAGGTGTAATTGGGCTATTGCTAAATTTGGGGTGGACAGCTGAGTGATGCCGAGTGCGAAACCGAAGCTATTTTTAATTAGAATGCATGCTTTGACACGCTCTGTTGTAGTGAATTGGAAGATGTTAATTCCAGATATTGAGTGCACGGTCGGATTGCGGCCCGTGTAGGGTTCAGTAATTAGAGCTATGTTGTAATCGTTTGATGTAAAATGTTGAATGAATTCATGTTGTGCCAGGTAACAACGTTGTACGTTACATTGGATTATTTTTATAGGCTTAATAACCATAATCGGTTTGTTCATCAATGCGGGATTTGGCGAGTTTCAATTTTGGGCATAGTTTTGCGTTGACAGCGGTGTGGTTTGTGTTTATTTTGTTGTTACCTGTAGTAGATTTGACGTTGTGACGAGCGCAGTTGTAACATTTGCGTTTATTGTTGTCATCTTTGACAGGGCATGTTGTGAACGAGTGTTCAGTGGAGGCACAGTGTGAGCACGGGTGCACTTCCGAGGTGCATTTGGCTTTGGTGTGGCCGTATTGCAGGCATTTGAGGCATTGCACAAAGCGCGAGAAGTCCTCGGCGTGCACTTTGTTGTGGTCGACGTTTACGCGGCCGAGTTCGATTATTGATTTGCGTACGGCGGGTTTCACTTCGAGTACCGCGTTATATAAGTTCTTATTTCTATTGGAAAGCACGAAGCAGAAGCGAATGTCATCTGGAGAGAAGGAATTTTGACAGCTTAATAGTTCGGCTACTTCACCCTTGGGCACATCCTTATTGATCCCCTTGAGTATGACTAAGGGGAGTCGAGGACGACCCTCTTCAGCCTTGAGATCTGGGATTTTGGCGACTTTGCTGATGATTTCATCGCATTGTTCCTTGGTGTCGAACTCGACACGAACCTTATTGTTGGCGAGTGGGTGTACTTTCGAAGGAGCGTATTTGAGAGATTTAAAGGATATCTCCTTTCTCCATTGGCTGAGGATTGTGCGAGAGGTCGCTTCGGGATTATTCGATTGAATGACGATTGCCGGTTTGGCGGGTGGCTTGGCTAGAACAGGAGGTTTGCTCATTGCGATCTCTGCGAAGCTGGGAACCGGGATGGGTGCCGGTGCAGGTGGAGGTGGAGCGATGTTGATTTTCGCGATCTCATCCCTTACACAAGAGATGATTTCGCCGGGATCTGCGAAGGGAGCGGGCGCAGGGATGATGATTTTGGCAATTTCATCTCTCATGCAAGAGATGGTTAGGTTAGGTTAGGTTAGGTTAGGTTAGGTTAGGTTAGGTTAGGTTAGGTTAGGTTAGGTTAGGTTAGGTTAGGTTAGGTTAGGTTAGGTTAGGTTAGGTTAGGTTAGGTTAGGTTTTTTTTTTTTTTTTTTTTTTTTTTTTTTTGGGCCCTTTGACTTTAGTCAAAGGGTTAATAGGTTTTATGTTTAGGTACGAGTATGTGTATTTCGTCTCGATTGTATTATGGTGTTAAGTTTCGATTTTTAATTTCTCCTCTGCTAATGGATACAGAGAAGATTTGTTTTCAGTTAAAGGTTTTTAAGTACGATTTATTCTTTTTAAGTTGTTTATAATGGATTTGATGAAAGTTATGAAAGATTTAATTGCGATGGGGTTTTTGGCTATGTCGTTAAGTTTAAAAGGGTCTATGTTTAGCATTGAGCATGCGCCTTCGTGATTAAGTCTAGTGTTGGTAAAAATTGGACAGTGTTTTAGGAGATGTTCTGTGTTCTGGGTTGTGGTGTCGTCGCATGGGCATGTACTGTCAGATGTTATTTTGAAGCGGTTTAGGTAAGATTTGTGGTAAGCATGGCCGGTAACAATTTGGGTAAGCTCGAAGCTGGTTGGGAAAAGTGTCCTAAATTCGGTGATTTGAGCTATGTTGGTGAACCATGCTTTAGTCCCTGCTCCTTGGGGACTATCTTCATACTCCTTTTGCCACTTTTCCATGGTTTCGGATCTTAGTATTCTCTTTGAGTGCGATAGAGGGAAAAAGTTGTGGTCGGTGGCCGTTTTTGCCGACGCTGCACTTTTGGCCGCGGCGTCGGCGCATTCGTTGCCCGGGATGTTATTGTGGGCTCGCACCCATGCGAATTTTATAGTGGTGGTCTGTTTTGTGTTTTGGATTATGTGGTGGATCGAGTTAACAGTAGGGTCTTTATTGTTTGTGTCTTGTATTGCAGCTAGTGAGGAGAGGCTGTCGGAGAGGATGTAGACTGTTTCTCGGATTTGTTCCCGCTCTATCCACATCAGGGCTGCCTCGATCGCCCTGAGTTCCGCCATGAAGACGGTGCAGGTTCTGCAGAGTTTTATTTTCTTTTGATTTATGATAGTGTTGTATCGGAATGCCACGTAGGCTGCACCTACATCTCCTGACTCGAGTTTACTTCCGTCGGTGTAAATTTGTATTGGGGTATTTGTTACTATTATGTTAAGTTCATCTATATTGTTTATTTTGTGGAATATTATTTTGTTGCGATGGGCTGGGTGCAATCTTTGACGGTTGGTTATTGGTTTTATGAGTTGAATGTCTTCGGGTAAGTCTGGTGAGATTCTTGTTTGTTTTATGGTTTCTATTTGGTGGAGCTCTCGTATCAGGAGATGCAGGGGGACGAATTGTGCCAGGGCGATCGAGGCAACGGCGGACACCGTCCTAAATGCGCGGATGGCTCGGATTGCGAACTGCCTTTGGAAACTGGTTAGCATTTTGCGAACACTATAGTATTTGACAGCGTCGCCCCAGACGCTTGCGGCATAAGTTATTATGGGCTGGACTACCTGTTTGTATATGGTTTCTACATTGGCTGGATGGATGCCCCAAGTGGGTTTGACAAATTTGCTTAGGTTTTTAAAGATTTTTGAAGCTTTCCGAATTATGTATTTTACGTGGCTGATGAAACTGAGGCGGTCATCCAGGATGACCCCGAGGAGCTTAATTTCTTTCATTATGGGGACTTTGGTTGAGTTGATGTAGAGTTCGGCGGTTTTAGTGGGCGACGTGAATGAGATGGCCTGCGTCTTTTCGGATGCGAATGATAATTTAACACTTTCGCCCCAGTCGGCTATTATTTTTAAGCACTCATTTGTGACTGCTTCTACGGCCTGCTTCGTGCGGCCTTTAACTATTAGCAGCACATCGTCGGCGAAGGCCTGTATGTGGGCCTCTTCTGGTAGTTGGATGTTCAGTAAATTGTCTAGAATTATGTTCCACAGAACAGGACCACATACAGAGCCCTGAATGCATCCCTTAGTTGTAGTTTTCGATGCCTCGTCCGTGCCGTAGTGCAGAGTGACCCTTCTGTCTTTGGTGTAATTGATTAACAGTTTGTATATATTTCTTGGGCACTTTAACTCTTTGAGACCTCTGTACATGGCGGGCCACCAAGCGTTGTCGAATGCCCGGTTAGGTTAGGTTAGGTTAGGTTAGGTTAGGTTAGGTTAGGTTAGGTTAGGTTAGGTTAGGTTAGGTTAGGTTAGGTTAGGTTAGGTTAGGTTAGGTTAGGTTAGGTTAGGTTAGGTTAGGTTAGGTTAGGTTAGGTTAGGTTAGGTTAGGTTAGGTTAGGTTAGGTTAGGTTAGGTTAGGTTAGGTTAGGTTAGGTTAGGTTAGGTTAGGTTAGGTTAGGTTAGGTTAGGTTAGGTTAGGTTAGGTTAGGTTAGGTTAGGTTAGGTTAGGTTAGGTTAGGTTAGGTTAGGTTAGGTTAGGTTAGGTTAGGTTAGGTTAGGTTAGGTTAGGTTAGGTTAGGTTAGGTTAGGTTAGGTTAGGTTAGGTTAGGTTAGGTTAGGTTAGGTTAGGTTAGGTTAGGTTAGGTTAGGTTAGGTTAGGTTAGGTTAGGTTAGGTTAGGTTAGGTTAGGTTAGGTTAGGTTAGGTTAGGTTAGGTTAGGTTAGGTTAGGTTAGGTTAGGTTAGGTTAGGTTAGGTTAGGTTAGGTTAGGTTAGGTTAGGTTAGGTTAGGTTAGGTTAGGTTAGGTTAGGTTAGGTTAGGTTAGGTTAGGTTAGGTTAGGTTAGGTTAGGTTAGGTTAGGTTAGGTTAGGTTAGGTTAGGTTAGGTTAGGTTAGGTTAGGTTAGGTTAGGTTAGGTTAGGTTAGGTTAGGTTAGGTTAGGTTAGGTTAGGTTAGGTTAGGTTAGGTTAGGTTAGGTTAGGTTAGGTTAGGTTAGGTTAGGTTAGGTTAGGTTAGGTTAGGTTAGGTTAGGTTAGGTTAGGTTAGGTTAGGTTAGGTTAGGTTAGGTTAGGTTAGGTTAGGTTAGGTTAGGTTAGGTTAGGTTAGGTTAGGTTAGGTTAGGTTAGGTTAGGTTAGGTTAGGTTAGGTTAGGTTAGGTTAGGTTAGGTTAGGTTAGGTTAGGTTAGGTTAGGTTAGGTTAGGTTAGGTTAGGTTAGGTTAGGTTAGGTTAGGTTAGGTTAGGTTAGGTTAGGTTAGGTTAGGTTAGGTTAGGTTAGGTTAGGTTAGGTTAGGTTAGGTTAGGTTAGGTTAGGTTAGGTTAGGTTAGGTTAGGTTAGGTTAGGTTAGGTTAGGTTAGGTTAGGTTAGGTTAGGTTAGGTTAGGTTAGGTTAGGTTAGGTTAGGTTAGGTTAGGTTAGGTTAGGTTAGGTTAGGTTAGGTTAGGTTAGGTTAGGTTAGGTTAGGTTAGGTTAGGTTAGGTTAGGTTAGGTTAGGTTAGGTTAGGTTAGGTTAGGTTAGGTTAGGTTAGGTTAGGTTAGGTTAGGTTAGGTTAGGTTAGGTTAGGTTAGGTTAGGTTAGGTTAGGTTAGGTTAGGTTAGGTTAGGTTAGGTTAGGTTAGGTTAGGTTAGGTTAGGTTAGGTTAGGTTAGGTTAGGTTAGGTTAGGTTAGGTTAGGTTAGGTTAGGTTAGGTTAGGTTAGGTTAGGTTAGGTTAGGTTAGGTTAGGTTAGGTTAGGTTAGGTTAGGTTAGGTTAGGTTAGGTTAGGTTAGGTTAGGTTAGGTTAGGTTAGGTTAGGTTAGGTTAGGTTAGGTTAGGTTAGGTTAGGTTAGGTTAGGTTAGGTTAGGTTAGGTTAGGTTAGGTTAGGTTAGGTTAGGTTAGGTTAGGTTAGGTTAGGTTAGGTTAGGTTAGGTTAGGTTAGGTTAGGTTAGGTTAGGTTAGGTTAGGTTAGGTTAGGTTAGGTTAGGTTAGGTTAGGTTAGGTTAGGTTAGGTTAGGTTAGGTTAGGTTAGGTTAGGTTAGGTTAGGTTAGGTTAGGTTAGGTTAGGTTAGGTTAGGTTAGGTTAGGTTAGGTTAGGTTAGGTTAGGTTAGGTTAGGTTAGGTTAGGTTAGGTTAGGTTAGGTTAGGTTAGGTTAGGTTAGGTTAGGTTAGGTTAGGTTAGGTTAGGTTAGGTTAGGTTAGGTTAGGTTAGGTTAGGTTAGGTTAGGTTAGGTTAGGTTAGGTTAGGTTAGGTTAGGTTAGGTTAGGTCAGGTTAGGTTAGGTTAGGTTAGGTTAGGTTAGGTTAGGTTAGGTTAGGTTAGGTTAGGTTAGATTAGGTTAGGTTAGGTTAGGTTAGGTTAGGTTAGGTTAGGTTAGGTTAGGTTAGGTTAGGTTAGGTTAGGTTAGGTTAGGTTAGGTTAGGTTAGGTTAGGTTAGGTTAGGTTAGGTTAGGTTAGGTTAGGTTAGGTTAGGTTAGGTTAGGTTAGGTTAGGTTAGGTTAGGTTAGGTTAGGTTAGGTTAGGTTAGGTTAGGTTAGGTTAGGTTAGGTTAGGTTAGGTTAGGTTAGGTTAGGTTAGGTTAGGTTAGGTTAGGTTAGGTTAGGTTAGGTTAGGTTAGGTTAGGTTAGGTTAGGTTAGGTTAGGTTAGGTTAGGTTAGGTTAGGTTAGGTTAGGTTAGGTTAGGTTAGGTTAGGTTAGGTTAGGTTAGGTTAGGTTAGGTTAGGTTAGGTTAGGTTAGGTTAGGTTAGGTTAGGTTAGGTTAGGTTAGGTTAGGTTAGGTTAGGTTAGGTTAGGTTAGGTTAGGTTAGGTTAGGTTAGGTTAGGTTAGGTTAGGTTAGGTTAGGTTAGGTTAGGTTAGGTTAGGTTAGGTTAGGTTAGGTTAGGTTAGGTTAGGTTAGGTTAGGTTAGGTTAGGTTAGGTTAGGTTAGGTTAGGTTAGGTTAGGTTAGGTTAGGTTAGGTTAGGTTAGGTTAGGTTAGGTTAGGTTAGGTTAGGTTAGGTTAGGTTAGGTTAGGTTAGGTTAGGTTAGGTTAGGTTAGGTTAGGTTAGGTTAGGTTAGGTTAGGTTAGGTTAGGTTAGGTTAGGTTAGGTTAGGTTAGGTTAGGTTAGGTTAGGTTAGGTTAGGTTAGGTTAGGTTAGGTTAGGTTAGGTTAGGTTAGGTTAGGTTAGGTTAGGTTAGGTTA
>OU974068.1:0-10000 GCA_918843915.1 Notodonta ziczac
ACCTATATAATAAATTTTATATATTTATGATTTCTAAAACCATTACATTTTCTCTGCCAAAATAGTTTCATAAAAACTAATATATTTTAACAATATTATTAATATTCCCTATTAAAATTTAATTTAAATATTTATTCCTTTCGTACTAAAATATTTTATTTTTAAAAGATAGAAACCAACCTGGCTCTCACCGGTTTGAACTCAGATCATGTAAGATTTTAATGATCGAACAGATCAAAATTTTAAACTTCTACATTTAAATTTTATCTTAATCCAACATCGAGGTCGCAAACTTTTTTTTTTATTTGAACTAAAAAAAAAAATTACGCTGTTATCCCTAAGGTAATTTTTTCTTATAATCAAAATAATTGGATCAAATAATCACTTATTTATGTAAATATTAAAAAAAAGTTAATTTTATTTTTCTGTCACCCCAACAAAATATTAAAAATAAATTTTAATTTTAATTATATAAATAACCTCAATAAATTTTTATATTAAACTCTATAGGGTCTTCTCGTCTTTTTAATGTATTTTAACTTTTTAATTAAAAAATTAAATTCTATAAATTAATAAAAAGACAGTTTATATTTCATCCAATCCTTCATTCAAGTCACCAATTAAATGACTATTGATTATGCTACCTTTGTACAGTCAAAATACTGCAGCCCTTCAATTAATTAATCAGTGGGCAGATTAGACTTTAAATTATTTTCTAAAAGACATGTTTTTGATAAACAAGTGAATATATATATTTGCCGAATTCCTTTTAATTAATTTTCTTAATAAATTATAAATTATTAATGTAATTATAAATATTATTTATATACTAATTTTATCATTATAATTAATTTTAAATTAATTAAAATTATTTTTACATAAAAAAATAAATTCTTTTATTAAATTTTATATTAAAATGAAATTATTTAAAATAAAATAAAATTTATTAACAATATAAATCATAAAATTTTCATTTTTTATTATAATTAAAATTATATAATTTTAATTTAAAGCTTATCCCCTAAAATATAAAATTATTATTCAAAATTAATAATTAATTATTAAATTTTAAACAATAATTTAAAATTAAATTTTTTTCTGAAAAAACTAGATATATTTAAAAACGATTAACATTTCATTTCCAATTAACTATTTAAAATATTTTTTCAACAATAACTTTAATAACTAATTATCTCTTTTAAATTCGAGAAATTTTTTCCTAAAAAAAATAATTAATAAACTCTGATACACAAGATACAATAAATGAAAATTACTTTTTTAATAATTCTATTTTTCAAATATTTCAAATTTCTCCCACAATACTAATCCACTATAAATTTTATAATTTTTTCTACTAAAATACTTTAACCCCCATTAAATATTTTAATATTAAAATTACTTTTTTTATCTTTTTATAATTAATTTTCCCCCTCAAATTAATTATTTTAATTAATATCTTTTCAATGTAAATGAAATACTTAAATACTCAAGCTCTAATTTGTTCTTTCTAGAAACACTTTCCAGTACCTCTACTTTGTTACGACTTATTTCAACTTAATTAATATATGAAAGCGACGGGCAATATGTACATATTTCAATTTAAAATCATTTTATTAAATTAAATAAAATTACATTTAAATCCACCTTCAATTAATTATTACAAATTAATATTCATTTAAATTAATTTATTGTAATCCATTATATCCTTAATTATAATCTGCATCTTGATCTGATTTAACTTTAAATTAAAAAATTAAAATATTATTTTTATTAAAAAATATTTTTTTAACAACGATATACAAAAAAAAAATTAAGTAGATTAATTCGTGGATTATCAATTATTAAACAGATTCCTCTAAATGAACTAAAATACCGCCAAATTATTTAAGTTTCAATAAACTATTTACCTACTATTTTGATATTTAAATTTAAAATTTTAATAATAGGGTATCTAATCCTAGTTTTTTATAAAATTTATTAAATCATAATTTTAAAGTAAATTTCAATTAAATTAAAATTTCACCTAATAATTTAAAATTTGTAATACAAATAATTTATTTATTAATAATCAATAAAATTCAATTTAATTTTTGTATAACCGCAACTGCTGGCACAAAATTTGTTATTAATTTTCTATATTACTAAATCTTAATTTCTTAAATTTATTAATATTAATTACTATAAAATTTAATTTTAATTATTATTTAAATAATTAAAATTTAACACTAAAATTTATATGTAAAATAAATTTAAAATAAATTTTTCAAACCATAAAAAATATTATTATATATATAATTTTTTAAATAGAATTTTTTTTTTTTTTTTTTTTATATTAATATATTTAATATGAATTATTTTACATTAATTTATTATATAATAAATATAATATATATATTAAAAATTTAATATAATAATTATTATAAAATTTTATTTATACTATTATTAAAATATTTAATATACATTATTAAACAATGAATAGTTTCTTTTATTTTTTTTTCATAATATTTATATTAAATACAAATTTGGAAATTAAATCTTAATAATTCATATAAATTATATAATATTAATATATTTAATATGAATTATTTTACATTAATTTATTATATAATAAATATAATATATATATTAAAAATTTAATATAATAATTATTATAAAATTTTATTTATACTATTATTAAAATATTTAATATACATTATTAAACAATGAATAGTTTCTTTTATTTTTTTTTCATAATATTTATATTAAATACAAATTTGGAAATTAAATCTTAATAATTCATATAAATTATATAATATTAATATATTTAATATGAATTATTTTACATTAATTTATTATATAATAAATATAATATATATATTAAAAATTTAATATAATAATTATTATAAAATTTTATTTATACTATTATTAAAATATTTAATATACATTATTAAACAATGAATAGTTTCTTTTATTTTTTTTTCATAATATTTATATTAAATACAAATTTGGAAATTAAATCTTAATAATTCATATAAATTATATAATATTAATATATTTAATATGAATTATTTTACATTAATTTATTATATAATAAATATAATATATATATTAAAAATTTAATATAATAATTATTATAAAATTTTATTTATACTATTATTAAAATATTTAATATACATTATTAAACAATGAATAGTTTCTTTTATTTTTTTTTCATAATATTTATATTAAATACAAATTTGGAAATTAAATCTTAATAATTCATATAAATTATATAATATTAATATATTTAATATGAATTATTTTACATTAATTTATTATATAATAAATATAATATATATATTAAAAATTTAATATAATAATTATTATAAAATTTTATTTATACTATTATTAAAATATTTAATATACATTATTAAACAATGAATAGTTTCTTTTATTTTTTTTTCATAATATTTATATTAAATACAAATTTGGAAATTAAATCTTAATAATTCATATAAATTATATAATATTAATATATTTAATATGAATTATTTTACATTAATTTATTATATAATAAATATAATATATATATTAAAAATTTAATATAATAATTATTATAAAATTTTATTTATACTATTATTAAAATATTTAATATACATTATTAAACAATGAATAGTTTCTTTTATTTTTTTTTCATAATATTTATATTAAATACAAATTTGGAAATTAAATCTTAATAATTCATATAAATTATATAATATTAATATATTTAATATGAATTATTTTACATTAATTTATTATATAATAAATATAATATATATATTAAAAATTTAATATAATAATTATTATAAAATTTTATTTATACTATTATTAAAATATTTAATATACATTATTAAACAATGAATAGTTTCTTTTATTTTTTTTTCATAATATTTATATTAAATACAAATTTGGAAATTAAATCTTAATAATTCATATAAATTATATAATATTAATATATTTAATATGAATTATTTTACATTAATTTATTATATAATAAATATAATATATATATTAAAAATTTAATATAATAATTATTATAAAATTTTATTTATACTATTATTAAAATATTTAATATACATTATTAAACAATGAATAGTTTCTTTTATTTTTTTTTCATAATATTTATATTAAATACAAATTTGGAAATTAAATCTTAATAATTCATATAAATTATATAATATTAATATATTTAATATGAATTATTTTACATTAATTTATTATATAATAAATATAATATATATATTAAAAATTTAATATAATAATTATTATAAAATTTTATTTATACTATTATTAAAACCATTTGTAATAATTTTTAATATAAATAAATAAAATATTTAAAAATAAGCTAACGAAGCTTTTGGGTTCATACCTCAAATATAAAGGAAATACCTTTTTTTTAAAAAAAAAATAAGTGCCTGATTAAAGGATTATTCTGATAGGATAAATTAAGTAAAATATAATTTACCTTTATTATATTTTATAGAATCAAACTATACCTTATAGAATCAAAAACTATTGTGCCTCTTACACTAAAATATAAAAATTGAATTTTAATTTCAAAAAAAAGATAAAAATTCTTATTTTAAATTTATTTTATAATAAACTCCCCTAAAATATTTTTTTTATTTATTTTATTTTTTAGAACAATAATCTCAGTTTCATCAAATTCTTGATTAGGATGTTGAATTGGATTAGAAATTAACCTACTCTCTTTTATCCCCCTAATTTCTAATTCTAATAATATACTCTCTAATGAAGCCTCCTTGAAATATTTTTTAACTCAATCTATTGCCTCAATTAATTTCTTATTTTCTACCTTAATAAAAATAACCCTAATAAAAAATTTTGAAATAAATTTATTTATCATAATCATAATTAATTCCTCATTATTAATAAAAATAGGATCAGCCCCCTTCCATTTCTGATTTCCTAATATTATTGAAGGATTATCATGATTTAATAGATTTATTTTAATAACATGACAAAAAATTTCCCCTATAATTTTATTGTCTTATTATTATAATATTAATTTTATTATTATTGTCACAATTATAAATATTATAATTGGAGCAATTAATGGGTTAAATCAAACTTCTTTACGAAAATTAATGGCATTTTCATCTATTAATAATTTAGGTTGAATATTAATAGCAATAATAATTAGTGAAAATTTATGGCTATTTTATTTTTTTATGTATTCTTTTTTGTTAAAAATCATATGTTTTTTATTTTACACCTTAAATATATTTTATATTAATCAACTTTTTATTAATAATATAAATTATTTGATTAAAATCAATTTATTAATTAATTTTTTATCTTTAGGAGGATTACCCCCCTTTATTGGATTTTTCCCTAAATGAATTATTATTAATTTTTTAATTAATAATAATTTTCTATTAATAACTTTTCTTTTTGTCATAATAAGTTTAATTATATTATTTTTTTTATATTCGTATTATTTATTCTTCTTTTTTATTTAATTATTTAAAAATAAAGTGATTTAAAATTTTTATTAAAAATAATCTATTCTTAATTATTAATTTCCTATCTTTTTCCTCCCTTAGAGGAATAATTTTAAGAACTTTTTTTTATATATAAATTTCAAGGTTTTAAGTTAATTAAAACTAATAATCTTCAAAATTATATATAAAGAAATATTCCTTTAAGCCTTAATAATTTATTACACCTTAAAATTTGCAATTTTATATCATTTATTGAATATAAGACTTAATAAAAGAGGAATATTTCTCGTAAATAAATTTACAATTTATCGCTTAAATCTCAGCCATTTTATTTTTTTATTTTTATTAGCGAAAATGACTTTATTCTACAAATCATAAGGATATTGGAACGTTATATTTTATTTTTGGGATCTGGGCAGGAATAGTAGGAACTTCATTAAGATTATTAATTCGAGCAGAATTAGGAAATCCTGGGTCTTTAATTGGAGATGACCAAATCTATAATACTATTGTCACCGCTCATGCTTTTATTATAATTTTTTTTTATAGTAATACCTATTATAATTGGAGGATTTGGCAATTGATTAGTGCCTTTAATATTAGGAGCTCCTGATATGGCTTTCCCCCGTATAAATAATATAAGATTTTGATTATTGCCCCCCTCTTTAACATTACTTATTTCGAGAAGTATTGTAGAAAATGGGGCAGGAACTGGGTGAACAGTTTACCCCCCCTTATCGTCTAATATTGCCCACGGGGGAAGTTCTGTAGATTTAGCAATTTTTTCCTTGCATTTAGCTGGAATTTCTTCTATTTTAGGGGCTATCAATTTTATTACAACAATTATTAATATACGACTTAATGGAATATCTTTTGATCAAATACCCTTATTTGTATGAGCTGTAGGAATCACTGCATTCTTACTTCTTTTATCCCTACCAGTATTAGCGGGAGCTATTACAATATTATTAACTGATCGAAATTTAAATACTTCTTTTTTTGACCCGGCAGGGGGAGGAGATCCTATTTTATACCAACATTTATTTTGATTTTTTGGGCATCCTGAAGTTTATATTTTAATTTTACCAGGATTTGGAATAATTTCACATATTATTTCTCAAGAAAGAGGTAAAAAAGAAACTTTTGGCTGTTTAGGAATAATTTATGCTATAATAGCTATTGGTCTTTTAGGATTTATTGTTTGAGCCCATCATATATTTACAGTGGGAATAGACATTGATACTCGAGCTTATTTTACATCAGCTACTATAATTATTGCCGTACCAACAGGAATTAAAATTTTTAGCTGACTAGCTACTTTACATGGAACTCAAATTAATTATAGTCCTTCAATTTTATGAAGATTAGGGTTTGTATTCCTTTTCACAGTAGGGGGATTAACTGGAGTTGTTTTAGCAAATTCCTCAATTGATATTACTTTACATGACACATATTATGTAGTAGCCCATTTTCATTATGTACTTTCTATAGGGGCTGTATTCGCAATTTTAGCTGGATTTGTTCATTGGTACTCTTTATTTACTGGCTTATCATTAAATCCTTTTTTATTAAAAATCCAATTTTTAATTATATTTATTGGGGTAAATTTAACTTTTTTTCCCCAACATTTTTTAGGCCTTGCTGGAATACCTCGTCGTTACTCTGACTATCCAGATTCCTACATTTCTTGAAATATTATCTCTTCATTAGGTTCTTATATTTCTTTATTAGCAATTATATTTATTTTAATTATTATTTGAGAATCAATAATTATTCAACGAAATATTTTATTTTCGTTAAATCTCCCATCTTCAATTGAATGATATCAAAATTTACCCCCAGCTGAACATTCATATAACGAATTACCAATTTTAAGTAATTTCTAATATGGCAGATTATATGTAATGGATTTAAACCCCATTTATAAAGGTATATCCTTTTTTTAGAAATGGCAACATGATCAAATTTAAATTTACAAAATGGAGCTTCCCCTTTAATAGAACAAATTATTTTTTTTCATGATCATACTTTAATTATCTTAATTATAATTACTATTTTAGTTGGATATTTAATATTAAATTTATTATTTAATAAATATATTAACCGATTTTTACTAGAAGGTCAAATAATTGAATTAATTTGAACCATCTTACCAGCTATTACTTTAATTTTTATTGCTTTACCTTCTTTACGACTTCTTTATTTATTAGATGAATTAAATAACCCATTAATTACCTTAAAATCAATTGGACATCAATGATATTGAAGCTATGAATATTCTGATTTCAAAAATATTGAATTTGATTCTTACATAATCCCCTCCAATGAATTAAGCCCCAGTAATTTTCGCCTTTTAGATGTAGATAATCGAATTATTTTACCAATAAATAATCAAATTCGTATTATAGTTACAGCAACTGATGTAATTCATTCTTGAACTATCCCATCATTAGGAATTAAAGTTGATGCTAACCCTGGCCGATTAAATCAAACAAATTTCTTTATTAACCGGCCAGGAATTTTTTATGGGCAATGCTCAGAAATTTGCGGGGCTAATCATAGATTTATGCCTATTGTAGTTGAAAGAATCTCAATTAATAATTTTATTAACTGAATTAATAATTACTCATCATTAGATGACTGAAAGCAAGTACTGGTCTCTTAAACCATTTTATAGTAAATTAGCAATTACTTCTAATGATTATTTAAAGAATTAGTTAAAAAAAAAATAACATAAATATGTCAAATTTAAATTATTATCACTAAATAATATTCTTTTATCCCACAAATAATACCTATTAATTGATTTTTATCACTTTTTTTATTTATTAGTATTTTTTTAATTTTTAATATAATAAATTATTATATTTTTAACTATAAATCAAATAAAAATAATAATTTTTTTAATATAAAAAAAAATTTAACTTGAAAATGATAACAAATTTATTTTCAATTTTTGACCCTTCTACTAATATTTTTAATTTATCTTTAAATTGGCTAAGAACTATGTTAGGAATTTTATTTATCCCATATTCATTTTGATTAATTCCTAACCGATTCCATTTACTGTGAAATTTTATTTTATTAAAACTTCACAATGAATTTAAAATCCTGTTAAAAAATAATTATTTTCAAGGATCAACTTTTATTTTTATCTCCATATTTTCATTTATTTTATTTAATAACTTTTTAGGATTATTTCCCTATATTTTTACAAGAACTAGACATTTAACATTATCCCTTTCAATTTCCCTTCCTTTATGATTAAGATTTATAATTTATGGATGAATAAATAATTCTCAACATATATTTATTCATATAATCCCTCAAGGAACCCCCACTATTTTAATGCCTTTTATAGTAATAATTGAAACAATTAGTAATATTATTCGACCCGGAACATTAGCTGTACGTTTAACAGCCAATATAATTGCAGGACACTTATTAATAACTCTTCTTAGAGGAACTGGACCTTCAATATCTAATTACCTAATTGTATTTCTTATCACCATTCAAATTTTATTAATAATTTTAGAATCTGCTGTAGCTATTATTCAATCATATGTTATTACAATTTTAAGTACTCTTTACTCTAGAGAAGTTAATTAATGAAATTATCTTTTAATCACCCATTTCATTTAGTGGACTATAGCCCATGACCTTTAACAGGAGCCATTGGAGTAATAACTTTAGTTACAGGAATAATTAAATGATTCCATAATTTTGAAATAAATTTACTTATATTAGGGTATATAATTGTAATCTTAACTATACACCAATGATGACGAGATGTGTGCCGAGAAGGCACTTTACAAGGAAAACATACAATTTTAGTGACAAAAGGATTACGATGAGGTATAATTCTTTTCATTGTATCTGAAATTTTTTTTTTCTTATCCTTTTTTTGAGCTTTTTTTCATAGTAGTTTATCGCCAAATATTGAAATTGGATCTATGTGGCCACCCGCTAGAATTACTCCTTTCAACCCCTTTCAAATTCCTCTATTAAATACTATTATTTTAATTAGATCAGGAATATCTGTAACTTGAGCCCATCATGCCTTAATAGAAAATAATAATTCACAAACTACTCAGGGACTTTTTATTACAATTATTTTAGGAGTATATTTTACAATTCTTCAAGCTTATGAATATTTTGAAGCACCTTTCACTATTTCAGATAGAATTTATGGGTCTACATTCTTTATAGCAACAGGATTCCACGGGATCCATGTATTAATCGGAACAATATTCCTACTCATTTGCTTTATTCGACATTTAAATAATCATTTCTCTAAAAATCATCATTTTGGATTTGAGGCAGCAGCATGATACTGACACTTTGTTGATGTAGTATGATTATTCCTTTACATTTCTATTTATTGATGGGGAAATTAATTATTTATATAATATATTTAGTATATTTGATTTCCAATCAAAAAGTTTAATAATTTTAATATAAATAATTATTTTAATAATAAGTATATCTTTCATAATTTTAATTATTTCAAATATCATAATATTTTTATCTATCAT
>OU974068.1:12500-18333 GCA_918843915.1 Notodonta ziczac
TATTAAATACATAATTAAACGAAAAGTATAAAATATAGTTAAGCCAGTAGAAACATAATATAAAAAAAAAATCAATAAATTTAAATTTCTAAATCTAACTATCTCTAAAATTATATCCTTTGAGTAAAACCCAGCTAAAAATGGAATCCCACACAAAGCCATATTAGAAATATTTATACATAGAGAAGTGAGAGGAATAAAAAATCTAACTCCCCCTATATAACGAATATCTTGAATATCATTTATTAGGTGAATAATTACCCCAGCACATATAAATAGTAAAGCTTTAAATATAGCATGAGTTAATAAGTGAAAAAAAGCTAATATAGGTATCCCCATACTTAAAATTCTTATTATCAACCCTAATTGTCTTAAAGTAGATAAAGCAATAATTTTTTTTAAATCAAACTCATAATTTGCTGAAATTCCAGCTATAAATATAGTTAAACCAGATAATAATAATAAAAATTTTAATATATATATATCGACCAATAAATTATTAAATCGAATTAATAAATAAACTCCAGCAGTAACTAAAGTAGACGAATGGACTAATGCTGATACAGGGGTAGGAGCAGCTATAGCTGCAGGCAATCAAGATCTAAAGGGAATTTGAGCTCTCTTAGTTATAGCTGCTATAATTACTATTCTCCCGATCATTTTTATTCTAAAATCATTATTTATTAAATCTAAATAAAAAATATAATTTCATCTACCATAATTTATTATTCAAGAAATAACTATCAAAATAAATACATCACCAATACGATTCGATAAAGCAGTTAATATCCCAGCATTATATGATTTTAAATTTTGGTAATAAATTACCAAACAATAAGAAACTAATCCTAAACCATCTCAACCTAATAAAATTCTAATAATATTAGGTCTAATAATCAATAACAATATTGAAAAAACAAATAATAAAACTAGTATAATAAATCGCATTAAATTTAATTCTGATCTTATATATCTTTTTCTATAAAAAATAACAACTGATGAAATTAATAAAACAAATATTATAAATATTAAAGATATTCAATCTAATAAAATAGATATAACAACTCTTAAAGAATTAAAAGAAATAATCTCCCACTCTAAAATAATTACTATATTATTTATAATAAAATAAACAGAAAAAAAAAAATTAACTAATCTTAAAAAAAATAAAAAAATAAATCAAATAAAACATAAAGAATAATTTTTATTATTAATAATTTAAAATGAATATTATTCACATTTTTGACACCACAAATCAATATTTTTATTAAATTATTTAAATAAATTCAAATCATTAAATAATCAACCTTTAAAATTATTATATTTAAAGGAAATCAATGCAATATTAGCATTAAATACTCCCGAGATACTCCCGTATAATATCTATAAACACCAAAATAATATTTTCCATGTTGAGTAAAAGAATATAAATATAATCTATATCCAGCTCTAAAAAAAGAAATTAATATTAATATAATTATACAAAATCATGATCATCTTAATAATCTATTAATTAAGCTAATTTCACCTATTAAATTAAGACTTGGGGGGGATGCTATATTTGAAGACAATAATAAAAATCACCATAATCTTATAGAAGGTATAAAATTTATTAACCCTTTATTGATATACAATCTTCGACTATGTAAACGCTCATATAAAATATTAGCTAAACAAAATATACCAGAAGAGCATAAACCATGTCCAATCATTAAAATATAACATCCAATATAACCTCAATAATTTATAACCATAATACCTCTAATTACCAATCTTATATGGGCAACTGATGAATAAGCAATTAAAGACTTAATATCAGCCTGACAAAAACACTTTAATCTAATATAAAATCCACCTAATAAACTAATAACAATTCAAATATAATTTAATTTTAAATTTAACTCTTGTAAAAAAACTATAATACGTAATAAGCCATAACCCCCTAATTTTAACATAATACCAGCTAAAATTATAGACCCCGACACAGGGGCCTCCACATGAGCTTTAGGTAATCATAAGTGAACAAAATATATAGGCATCTTAACTAAAAAAGCTAAAATTATTGAAATATATAAAAAATACAAATTTGAATTAAAAAACTTTAAAAAATAAATTATTATACAATTTATCTTATCAAAAATATAAAAAATACCAATTAATAAGGGTAAAGAAACAAATAACGTATAAAACAAAAGATAAATCCCAGCTTGAATTCGTTCAGGCTGATACCCTCAACCAACAATTAATAATAAGGTAGGAATTAATCTACCCTCAAAAAATAAATAAAACATAAATAAATTCATTACACTAAAAGTCATAAATAATATAATCATTAAAAAAATAATATTAAATAAAAAAAAATTAATATAATAATTTTCCTTATATAAATTTTCTCTTGCTATAATTATTAAAATAACAATTCAAATTCTTAATAAAATCAAACCATAAGATATAATATCGATTGATATTATATATCTTATATTACAAAAATTTATAATTCTCAAATTTAAATTTATAAATAAAAATATTATTATTATTATTATTATTTGGACCAATCAAAATATATTTTTTATAAAACAAAAAGGTATTATAAAAATTATTATTATTAAAAATTTTATCATTAAATAAAATTTAACTATAATATTAATATATATATATATATATATTATACTAATACATAATTAATTTATAATAAATTAAATCTTTGAAAATAATCGTTACCATGAGTTCGAATTAAAGAAACTAAAATTGACACCCCCAATCTACCCTCACAAACAGAAAATACTAAAAAAACTATTAATATATACATATTATAATCTAATAATATTAAAAAAATTATTATAAAAAAAAATAATCTTAAAACAATAAACTCTAATCTTAATAAAATAATTAATAAATGTTTATGCTTAGACACAAAAATTAAATTACCTATCACATATATAATAATAAAAACAAATATATTAAAAATTATCATTAATAGTTTTTATAATTTAAAAAAAAAATATTGGTCTTGTAAATCAAAAATAAGTTATAAACTTTAAAAACTTCAAAAAAAAAGAATCTCTTTATCAATAATCTCCAAAATTATTATTTTACTTAAACTATTCTTTGACCTGAAATTATAAAAATATTCCTATCTTTAATAATTATTTTATTATCAATTAATATATTTTTCCTATCAAATCCACTATCAATAGGGTTAATGATCTTATTACAAACACTATTAACTTGTTTATTAACCGGAATAATAATTAAAACTTATTGATTTTCATATATCTTATTTTTAACTTTTTTAGGGGGATTATTGGTTCTATTTATTTATGTATCAAGAATTGCATCAAATGAACTTTTTAATGTAAATTTAAATATAAAAATTTTATTAATTTTATTTTTTTTTATTATTTTATTTTTTAGAGTTTATTTAAACAATATCTTATGAATAAATTTTTTTAATAACACAGATATAAATAACTTTTTTAATATTTATAATATTTTTAACATTGAAAATAAAATTAATTTGAATAAATTATATAATAACCAAACATTCTTAATAATAATAATAATGGTAATTTATTTATTTATTACCTTAATTGCAGTAGTAAAAATTACAAACATTTTTTATGGGCCCATTCGATCATCAACCTAATTAATTTAATGATAAATAAATATTTACCAATTCGAAAAACTCACCCTATTATTAAAATTATTAATAACTCTTTAATTGATTTACCCTCCCCATCTAATATTTCTTCATGATGAAATTTTGGATCTTTATTAGCCTTATGTTTAATAATCCAAATTTTAACAGGATTATTTCTAACTATATATTATACAGCTAATATTGAATTAGCTTTTTATAGAGTAAATTATATTTGCCGAAATGTAAATTATGGTTGATTAATCCGAACCCTACATGCAAATGGAGCATCATTTTTTTTCATTTGCATCTATTTACATATTGGACGAGGAATTTATTATGAATCTTTTAATTTAAAGTACACCTGAATAGTAGGAGTATTAATCTTATTCCTATTAATGGCAACAGCATTCATAGGATACGTATTGCCTTGGGGACAAATATCATTTTGAGGGGCAACAGTAATTACTAATTTATTGTCAGCTATTCCTTATTTAGGATCAATATTAGTAAACTGAATTTGAGGGGGATTTGCTGTAGATAACGCTACTTTAACTCGATTTTATACATTCCATTTTCTATTACCTTTTATTATCTTAATAATAACTATAATTCACCTTCTTTTTTTACATCAAACTGGGTCTAATAACCCATTAGGATTAAATAGAAATCTCGATAAAATTCCTTTTCACCCATTTTTCACTTTTAAAGACTTAATTGGATTTATTATTTTATTATTTATTTTAACAATATTAACCCTAACAAATCCCTACATATTGGGGGACCCAGATAACTTTATCCCAGCAAATCCATTAGTAACCCCTGTCCATATTCAACCAGAATGATACTTTTTATTTGCATATGCTATTTTACGATCTATCCCCAATAAATTAGGAGGAGTAATTGCATTAATTATATCTATTTTAATTTTAATTATCTTACCACTAACTTTTAATAAAAAAATTCAAGGAATTCAATTTTATCCTATAAATCAATTTATATTTTGAAATTTAATCATAATAATTATTCTATTAACATGAATCGGAGCACGGCCAGTAGAAGACCCTTATATTATTACAGGACAAATATTAACTGTTTTATATTTCTCATATTTTATTATTAGCCCAATTTTAAATAAAATTTGAGATAATTTATTATTTAATAATAATTAAATTGATGAGCTTGTTAAAGCATTTGTTTTGAAAACATAAGAAAGAATAATAAATTCTATTAATTTTATACTAAAAATAATTAACTATAGAAAAATTTTCAACCCTAAAAAAAATAATAAAAAATTTAAGGAAATTGGTAAATATCTTTTTCAAGCTAAATACATTAACTTATCATAACGATAACGAGGTAAAGTCCCCCGAACTCAAATAAATAAAAAACAAAGAAAAGTTAATTTCAAATAAAAAAAAAAAGTTAATTTATAACCTCCTAAATATAATAAAACAAATAGTAATCTCATAAATAAAATTCTAGAGTACTCAGCTAAAAAAATTAAAGCAAATCCACCTCTTCTATACTCTACATTAAACCCAGAAACTAATTCTCTTTCACCCTCAGCAAAATCAAAAGGAGTTCGATTAGTTTCTGCTAATCTTGAAGATAGTCAGCATAATCCTAAAGGAAATATTAAAAATATAAACCAAATATTAAGCTGATAAAAAAAAAATATTAATAAATTAAAGTCTATAATTATTACCACACTAGATATTAAAATCAAAGATAATCTTACCTCATAAGAAATAGTTTGAGCTACAGCCCGTAAACCCCCTAATAATGCATAATTAGAATTTGAAGACCAACCTGCAATTATTACTGTATAAACCCCTATTCTTGTACATCTTAAAAAAAATAAAATACCTAAATTAAATGTTACTATATTAAAATAATAGGGAATTAATAGCCAAATCATTAAAGATAAAAAAAATCTAATAATAGGAGAAAAATAATAACTTAAATAATTAGAAAAATTAGGATAAGTTTGCTCCTTAGTAAATAACTTAATGGCATCCGAAAAAGGCTGTAAAATACCTAAAATTCCAACCTTATTTGGGCCTTTTCGAATTTGAATATAGCCTAAAATTTTTCGCTCCAATAAAGTCAAAAAAGCAACCCCAATTAAAACCCCCAAAATTAAAATTACTAAGCCTAAAAAAATTATATAGATATCTTTTATTAACATATACT